>QNTS01000371.1:11410-92720 GCA_003317085.1 Hucho hucho | reverse complement strand
GTGCTCCTAATCTCAGCTTGTTACCTGTATAAAAGACACCTGTCCACAGAAGCAATCAATCAATCAGATTCCAAACTCTCCACCATGGCCAAGACCAAAGAGCTCTCCAAGGATGTCAGGGACAAGATTGTAGACCTACACAAGGCTGGAATGGGCTACAAGACCATCGCCAAGCAGCTTGGTGAGAAGGTGACAACAGTTGGTGCGATTATTCGCAAATGGAAGAAACACAAAAGAACTGTCAATCTCCCTCGGCCTGGGGCTCCATGCAAGATCTCACCTCGTGGAGTTGCAATGATCATGAGAACGGTGAGGAATCAGCCCAGAACTACACGGGAGGATCTTGTCAATGATCTCAAGGCAGCTGGGACCATAGTCACCAAGAAAACAATTGGTAACACACTACGCCGTGAAGGACTGAAATCCTGCAGCGCCCGCAAGGTCCCCCTGCTCAAGAAAGCACATATACATGCCCGTCTGAAGTTTGCCAATGAACATCTGAATGATTCAGAGGACAACTGGGTGAAAGTGTTGTGGTCAGATGAGACCAAAATGGAGCTCTTTGGCATCAACTCAACTCGCCGTGTTTGGAGGAGGAGGAATGCTGCCTATGACCCCAAGAACACCATCCCCACCATCAAACATGGAGGTGGAAACATTATGCTTTGTGGGTGTTTTTCTGCTAAGGGGACAGGACAACTTCACCGCATCAAAGGGACGATGAACGGGGCCATGTAACGTCAAATCTTAGGTGAGAACCTCATTCCCTCAGCCAGGGCATTGAAAATGGGTCGTGGGTGGGTATTCCAGCATGACAATGACCCAAAACACACGGCCAAGGCAACAAAGGAGTGGCTCAAGAAGAAGCACATTAAGGTCCTGGAGTGGCCTAGCCAGTCTCCAGACCTTAATCCCATCGAAAATCTGTGGAGGGAGCTGAAGGTTCGAGTTGCCAAACGTCAGCCTTGAAACCTTAATGACTTGGAGAAGATCTGCAAAGAGGAGTGGGACAAAATCCCTCGTCAGCCTTGAAACCTTAATGACTTGGAGAAGATCTGCAAAGAGGAGTGGGACAAAATCCCTCCTGAGATGTGTGCAAAAACCTGGTGGCCAACTACAAGAAACGTCTGACCTCTGTGATTGCCAACAAGGGTTTTGCCACCAAGTACTAAGTCATGTTTTGCAGAGGGGTCAAATACTTATTTCCCGCATTAAAATGCAATTCAATTTATAACATTTTTCACATGCGTTTTTCTCTATTTTTTTGTTGTTATTCTGTCTCTCACTGTTCAAATAAACCTACCATTAAAATTATAGACTGATCATTTCTTTGTCAGTGGGCAAACGTACAAAATCAGCAGGGGATCAAATACTTTTTTCCCTTACTGTATATATATTTAAAAAATCCTGTTTCTTATTTTCCATAATTAGCTATTAATATTTGTAGTAATGTAGGCAATTTATGCAAAGGATTTTACCTCACCAGTCTCGCCATTACTAAAATTACATTATTGCAAGCAATTATTATATTAGCAAACAATTATTGTGAATCATCCTATATTGTCCCGTAACATCTTTTACTCCTTCGCAACAGTTGTGGGATATGCACATACACCCACACACTCATACACACTCAACCCTTTCCCCCCACACAACCATAGGCTCACATTCTCAACAGTTGCACCATCCCAGAGCCCAACTGTGTAGCTGTGGATGTATTTCAAGGCCTACCTTCAAATTCAGTGCCTCTTTGCTTGACATCATGGGAAAATCAAAATAAATCAGCCAGGACCTCAGAAAAACAATTGTAGTCCTCCACAAGTCTGGTTCATCCTTGGGAGCAATTTTCAAACGCCTGAAGGTACCACGTTCATCTGTACAAACAATAGTACGCAAGTATAAACACCATGGGACCACGCAGCCGTCATATCGCTCAGGATGGAGACGCGTTCTGTCTCCTAGAGATGAACGTACTTTGGTGAGAAAAGTGCAAATCAATCACAGAACAACAGCAAAGGACCTTGTGAAGATGCTGGAGGTAACAGGTACAAAAGTATCTATATTCACAGTAAAACGAGTCCTACATCGACATAACCTGAAAGGCCGCTCAGCAAGGAAGAAGCCACTGCTCCAAAACCGCCATAAAAAAGCCAGACTACATTTTGCAACTGCACATGGGGACGAAGATCATAATTTTTGGAGAAATGTCCTCTGGTCTGATGAAACAAAAATAGAACTGTTTGGCCATAATGACCATCGTTATGTTTGGAGGAAAAAGGGGGAGGCTTGCAAGCCGAAGAACACAATCCCAACCGTGAATCACGGGGATGGCAGCATCATGTTGTGGGGGTGCTTTGCTGCAGGAGGGACTGGTGTGCTTCACAAAATAGATGGCATTATGAGGAAGGAAAATTATGTGGATATATTGAAGCAACATCTCAAGACATCAGTCAGGAAGTTAAAGCTTGGTTCGCAAATGGGTCGTCCAAATGGACAATGACTCCAAGCATACTTCCAAAGTTGTGGCAAAATGGCTTAAGGAAAACAAAGTCAAGGTTTTGGAGTGGCCATCACAAAGCCCTGACCTCAATCCTATGGAACATTTGTGGGTAGAACTGAAAAAGCGTGTGCGAGCAAGGAGGCCTACAAACCTGACTCAGAGACACCAGCTCTGTCAGGAGGAATGGGCCAAAATTCACCCAACTTATTGTGGGAAGCTTGTGGAAGGCAACCCAAAGTGTTTGACCCAAGTTAAACAATTTAAAGGCAATGCTACCAAATACTAATTGAGTGTGTCAACTTCTGACCCACTGGGAATGTGATGAAAGAAATAAAAGCTGAAATAAATAATTCTCTCTACTATTATTATGACATTTCACATTCTTAAAATAAAGTGGTGATCCTAACTGGCCTAAGACAGGGAATTTTTACTAGGATTAAATGTCAGAAATTGTGAAAAACTGAGTTTAAATGTATTTGGCTGAGGTGTATGTAAACTTCCAACTTCAACTGTACTTATAGTTAGGGGTAAAGTGAATAGGCAGAAGGATAGTTAATAAACAGAGTCAGCAGTGTATGTGATGAGTCAAAAAAGTGCAAAAAGGGGCAATGCAAATAGTCCTGGTAGTTATTTGGTTAACAATTTAGCAGTCTTAAGGTTTGGGGGTAGAAGCTGTACAGGGTCCTGTTGGTTCCAGACTTCGGTACCGCCTGCTGTACGGTAGCAGAGAGAACAGTCTATGACTTGGGTGGCTGGAGTCTTTTACAATTTGTAGGGCCTTCTCTTACACCAACTGGTTTGGAGGTTCTGGATGGCTGGGAGCTCGGCCTCAGTGATGTACTGGGCCGTACGCACTACCCTCTGTTGCGCCTTGCGGTCAGATGCCAAGCAGTTGCCATATCAAGCGGTGATGCAGCCAGTCAAGATGCTTTCAATTTTGCAGCTGTATAACTTTTTGAGGATCAAATCTTTTCAGCCTCCTGTTGGGGGAGAGGTGTTGTCTTGCCTTCTTCACAACTGTGTTGGTGTGTGTGGACAATGTTAATTCCTTAGTGATGTGGACACCGAGGAACTTGAAGCTCTCGACCCGCTCCACTACAGCCCCATCGATGTGAATGGGAGCGTGCTCGGCCCTCCGTTTCCTATAGTCCACGATCAGCTCCTTTGTCTTGCTGACGTGGAGGGAGAGGTTGTTGTCCTGGCACCACACTGCCAGGTCACTGACCTCCTCCCTATAGACTGTTTCATTGTCGTCGGTGATCAGGCCTACCACCATTGTGTTGTTAGCAAACTTAATGATGGTGTTGGAGTCTTGTTCGGCCACGCAGTCGTGGGTGAACAGGGAGTACAGGAGGGAAATTAACACACAACCCTGAGGGGCTCCGTGTTGAGGGTCAACGTGGTAGATGTGTTGTTGCTTACCTTCACCACCTGGGAAATATATATATATATATATATATTTTTTTTTAAACCTAGGGGCAGCCCGTCAGGAAGTCCAGGATCAAGTTACATAGGGAGCTCAGTCCCAGGGTCCTGAGCTTAGTGATGAGCCTAGAGGGTACTATGGTGTTGAACGCTGAGCTGTAGTCGATGAAGAGTATTCTCGCATAGGTGTTCTTCTTGTCCAGGTGGGAGAGGGCAGTGTGGAGTGCAATAGAGATTGCATCGTCTGTGGTTCTGTTGGGGCGGTATGCAAATTGGAGTGGGTCCTACGTAATGACTATTTTTCCAACAACTGTTGTGCCGTATGTCTTTTCTTCTAGAACACTCTGAACATCACCAATAACAACTACTACGCTGTATCCCTGACCAACATCACAGCCCAAGTGCAGTTCTCTAAGACTGTGATTGGGAAGGCCCGTATTAGCAATGTGACGACCATCATACCACTGGATAAGCAGCAGGTGGGTCTTTACCGTGTGTATTTTAGAATAACATGCCTTGGTATAACTGCTTGTTATAAACATGTTACAGTGTATGAAGTGAGCATAGCTTGACAAGTGCATCAAAGTTGTACTTTAAACTGTCCTGAAGTGCTTTTCTATCGCTCAACACAGCAGGCTCATTGTTCCACCCGCTTTGCTGCAAAATCTAGCAACAAAATCAGGCAACCTTGATAATGAACCGTTGTTGTTGTTGATGAATCCACTAGAACACCTGTCCCTGTTCTGATTGCATCAGTAGCAGCAAGGATGGAATGAGGACGGCATTTTTGGACTGTTGCCCTCAAACGTTATTCATTACTTAGTCGGCACTCAACCGCCATGTTTAATATGGGAGATAGATAATGGCTGCATTACAACATATTGTTTATTTCAGATTGACTACATGGTTCCGACAGTAATTGCTGATGAGATGAGTTATATGTTGTAAGTATTTCACAAGTAATTACATTTTATTGTGTGGTTGACAGTACAAATCGTGACATTTCACTAATAAATGTTTTGTGTTGCAGCGACTATTGCACCCTGCAGTCCATAAAGGTTCACAACATTGTGGTCATGATGCAGTAAGTATACAGTGCATTCGGAAAGTATTCAGACCACTTCCCTTTTTCCTCATTTTGTTACATTACAGCCTTATTCTAAAATATTTTTTTTGCTCATAAATCTACACACAATACCCCATAATGACAAAGTGAAAACAGGTTTTTAGACATTTTTGGAAATGTATTAAAAATGTTAAAACAGAAAAACCTTATTTACATTGGTATTCATACCCTTTGCTATGAGACTTAAAATTGAGCTCCGGTGCATCCTGTTTCCATTGATCAGCCTTGAGATGTTTCTACAACTTGATTGGAGTCCACCTGTGGTAAATACAATTGATTGGACATGATTTGGAAAGGCACACACCTGTCTATATAAGGTCCCGCAGTTGACAGTGCATGTCAGAGCAAAAACCAAGCCATGAGGTCGAAGGAATTGTCTGTAGAGCTCCAAGACAGCATTGTGACGAGGCACAGATCTGGGAAGGGTACCAAAAAATGTCTGCAGCATTGAAGTTCCCCAAGAACACAGTGGCCTCCATCATTCTTAAATGGAAGAAGTTTGGAACCACCAAGACTCTAGATCTGGCCGCCCGGCCAAACTGAGCAATCGGGAGAAGGGCCTTGTTCAGTGAGGTGACCAAGAACCCGATGGTCACTCTGACAGAGCTCCAGAGTTCCTCTGTGGAGATGGGAGAACCTTCCAAAAGGACAACCATCTCTGCAGCACTCCACCAATCAGGCCTTTATGGTAGAGTGGCCAGACGGAAGCCACTCCTGAGTAAAAGGCACGACAGCCCACTTGGAGTTTGCCAAAAGGCACCTAAAGGACTCTCAGACCATGAGAGGTTCTCTGGTCTGATGAAACCCAGATTGAACTCTTTGGCCTGAATGCCAAGCGTCACATCTGAAGGAAACCTGGCACCATCCCTATGGTGAAGCATGGTGGTGGCAGCATCTTGCTGTGGGGATGTTTTTCAGAGGCAGGGACTGGGAGACTAGTCAGGATCGAGGGAAAGAGGGAGGGAGCAAAGTACAGAGAGATCCTTGATGAAAACCTGCTTTGGAGCGCTCAGGACCTCGGACTGGGGCAAAGGTTCAACGTCCGACAGGACAACGACCCTAAGCACACAGCCAAGACAACGCAGGAGTGGCTTCGGGACAAGTCTTTGAATGTCCAGCCAGAGCCCGGACTTGAACCTGATCAAATATCTCTGGAGAGACCTGAAAATAGCTGTGCAGCAATGCAGAAACTCCCCAAATACAGGTGTGCCAAACTTGTAGCGTCATACCCAAGAAGACTCGAGTCTGTAATCGCTGACAAAGTGCTTCAGCAAAGTACTGAGTAAAGGATCTGAATACTTAATGTAAATGTGCTAAAAGCCTGTTTTTGCTTTATCATTATGGGGTATTGTGTGTAGATTGATGAGGGAAAAAAACTATTTAATCCATTTTAGTATAAGGCTGTAACGTAACAAAATGTGGAAAAAGTCAAGGGGTCTGAATACTTTCTGAATGCAGTGTACCTTTTCAAATATCTACTAATACATTGAGTTTACTGTACCTACTCTATTTATTTTGTCAAACCCCACACGCCCATGTGGGCAGCCATTTTTGGGAAACTGACTACTGTCTATTGACTGGTTTTCAGGGTGACTGTGACCACATCCTACTTTGGGCACTCGGAGCAGGTCTCCCAGGAGATGTACCAGTATGTGGACTGTGGGGGCAACACCACCTCACTGCATGGACATGTGAAGATGTATCAGTAAGGCAGTAAAAACACAGCCATAATGGAAGCCCATCGATCTAATTGTAGACGAAAGGGTGTTATGGAATTTCTTTGGGCACACGTCTACTGTAGAATAGGAGGAACCATGTCTCAGAGAAAGTGAAGTTAGCAAGGTGCCAATGTACAGTTTCATGAGGGTTTGATGATGTCGCAGGTAGAAAATGTCTTGTGCAAATTTTTCCTAATAGAATGATCCAATCCAATGTGTACAGGCATTTGAGAATAAGATGCACTTTAGCTTTGTATGGGAAACGCAATCATAAGAAAGTATTTATACGGCAGAGTTGTTGATGTAATGTAACCTGTACCACTAACCTTCCCAGACCACTAGGTATGGGACATGCAATACAAATAAAGTAATAGGACAGCATTCTCATTTTGATTATCAGCGCCACTAATCACCCCACACCACTTTTTGATGGCATTTTTTTTCCATTCTTTTTTTATACCAGCCGTTTTGTTTTCTTCAAGGATGTATTGTTTTGTACATAATAGTACTTCCTGATGTGTGTCGTTACTCTTACATTTTCATTGTAATGATAGTTAGATTTACATCTAATTCTGAGGTGACATATCATGTCGGGGTGAAGTCAGCGTAATTATGATGACTACGGACCTTAATTAGATTGCAACATTTAGGTATATAATGACAGGAATCTTGTATTTTTATATCATTCAAATACAGTACCTAGAACTATTAGATGTGTTGTTTTATGATGTGAATTACTCTTTAATTGTAAACCTCTGAATTGTTTGTTTTAATGGGAATGTTACGTGTTTTTTTCTAACTAGTAGACAACTACCTATTTCAAAGAATGATATTACATAAATACCCTCAATGGTGTTGTAAAATTAGGCTTTTATTTTATCTTTGGGAATCGATTATAAGAGGTAATTTTGTCTTTACATTTTTTATTTGATGCCCTTTTTAATTCGTCATGATTGATCACGGAAACTTGCAAGTAAGTTGTGCTTTTCAAGTTTGTTTCTTTCTGAGATGAATAAATGTCAGGATACAGTAAGTATTCATTTGTTATATTCCTTAAACATTTGTTATAGCTTTTAAAGTATGTTGTGCATGTACAGAAGACTGAACTGAGGACAATAAAAATGCCCAAGATAAAATATCAGATGTGTACATTGTTTATATTATCTGATATACTCTATGGAGGACCAATCACACCAATATACTGTTGCATATGTCAATGTGCCATATTGTGTCCCAAACATCCAAGAAGAAAACTTTCATCAGTTTAAAGTCAGTTCTGAATCCTCACTGAGGGGCATTAACTGTGTACTACTGTGTAAATGTGGATACTGTCCATGTAAGCCACTGCCAATAATACAGTACACGTAACAATGTTTTTTCCTGCATGAAACTGGAATAAAAGTGGTTGATTTTGAGGTTTTTGTTTGGTGAATTTATTGATAGTTTGTAGTTGGGGGAGAATTCACAGGTTGAGAAATGTGCAATACCAATCACTATCACAGGGTGGCGCCTAATTTAACAAAATTAACTTAAAAATAAGTAAGTGTTGGATGAAAATATAGTTTCTATAATGACCATATGCACAGGTTTGCATAAAAACCTTACCTTACTCACTATTGAAGTCCAAGTAATTAACAACACAATGCATGCCATTCATGTATAAAACACACCAATTACAATATTTAGCATCTTAAAAATAGCATGACTTTACATTTAAATTCACACAGAATAGACAGGCTTAGGTATGTTTGACAGAGTGCTCTAGTGAACAAATGTAAGCGTTACTTGTATTCTAAATGGACAGTATAAAGCATGTGTTTGCTGTCATACAGTATTGTGTCAATGTGGTACTGTTCTACAAGATCCTAAACAGGTTTGTTTGCTGTATTGTAATGCATCTGCTAATCCTGTATGACCTTTGAATTTATTTGTAGACTGTTCTGAATGTGTGTCAGTGTGTTACTTTGTCTGCTTCCAGATGCTCACCGGTGCTTGAGGTCTCCAGTGTGTAATGGTATGCTTACCTCACATCTGTTGCTGTCGTTAAAACAGCAGTTGACTTCATCTCCAGTATTCAGGTCAGGGACTTGGAGCGGTTCCTAATTAACCAGAGCCTAGTTTCCCAAAAGCATCTTAAAGCGATAGTTCACCCAAATTACAAAATTACACGTTGGTTTCCTTGCCCTGTAAGCAGTCTATGGAAAAGGTATGACAGCAATCCATGATTTGGTTTAGTTTCCCTGGGACTGTTTCCACATGCTAACGTTCTAGCAGTTGTGGCACAAATCCAATTCAAGTCATGGGACCAATATTAGCATTTTTCACGCACCATGTCAAAAGTATCTGAAAGTATCGAAAATGTATTATGAAGCTCAACAAAGTCAGTTATAGATGTTTTGAACATGATGCCCAATAAATGCTAATATCGGTCCAATGACTTGAATGAGATTTGTGCCTCAATGGTTTCCCAAAACCATTGTTACTAAAGTTTCACTTGAAAACACAGCTAAGTGCTTTTTGGCCCTTCCGCGTCACTTTATACACAGAAGATCTCCACTAAACATACAATAAGGATGTTTGTACACCTCTGTGTACAAAGTTAAATAGAAATACAAAGTTGCCAATGGTTTTGCAGTTGTTACAAACAAGCAAAGGATAAAAATATGATTCAAATGAAAACCGAGATGACTGCAACATAGGCCTATGTATTTCAATCATATTGAAATCAAGTTCATGTTCAATCAATTGAGTTCTATTTTTCTAATTGAAGGCTACGGTCTCAAATTTTTGCCTCAATATATCTCATGATGTGTAACATGTTCGCGACTCGTAAAACTTCCATCTATTGGGAAACCGGGCCCAGACACAGACAAAATGCAGTCACGTGCTGTGCTCACTGGCACCATTTATGACCACCAACTCTGAGGAGATTGAGTTTTCCTGTATTCAGAGTGTATTGAAACTAATGGCCAAGATTCTGAACTATTTGTAATGGTGTGTGCAGTCTACTGTGCTTCCTCAGCATGATACAAGACATCTGGAAAATAACGTTGACTGAGTGAGGATGTGAATTTGGTTTCAGACTTCTGGGTTAAGCAGTGCAATGTTCACAAAATGGAGTTCTTGCGGAAATATGGTTGTTCTTCAGGGAGAAAAGGTACAAATGGTGAAAGTAACATGATGTTTTTACAGCTATTGAGGAAGTACATTAACCCAGGGATGTATGGATGCCAGTGTATGGGTTCATGTTTCAGGGATGTAGCCTAGACAAACAACAAGTGTGTGAAATAATTATCTAAATCCAATTGTGTTTCTACAAACAACACTAAATATCATAGCACACCGAAAAATACATTTAGATATCAGTGTAAGTAAGGTAGGTTAGGAAGTTAGAAATGGGAGCAGACTAGACTAGTTTGGTTGTGTAAATGTCATTTCCTTTCCCATAGATCATTTATACTTTCCTTTTCCAGATGTAAGGAAATTACTATTCCAGGTGCGCTGTCGATGGACTTCCATTACAGAGAAAACCAACTCAACATTTATGTTCTACCACTAGCCTATTCTCCCTTCCATGATGGAGAAATAGAGTTGCCTAGTACAACCTAAAAGGGTTCTTTGAATAACCCTTTTTGGTTCCAGGTATAATCCTATTGCGTTCCATGTAGAACTCTTTTTCCAGAGGGTTCTAAACGCAACCCAAAAGAGTTCTACCTGGAACTATAAAGGGTTCTACCTGAAACCAAAAGGGCTCTCCTATGGGGAACTGATCTTTCTAAGAGTGTACCATCATTGTGAATTAGGTCTACTTCAAACTCAGCAGACTATACTTTACAGGCTATAGCCTACATTAGGCCTACAATCTGACTAATAACCATCCCATCATGCATAGAACATAATAATGAAGCCTTGATAATTTGTAAACTTCTATTGAAGTCTATCATGTGAACACGTTAGCCAGGTTGCCGTCTCTGTTCAGCTATTACATTCCTCTCCTTGCCACTTGTCATTTGCCAAAGAGACTGGCCTTTCGGCAATCTTCAAATATGAACATTCTATCATTAATGAGCTCGAGGAGATCAGAGGATTTGATCCTGATTCGATAACCCTCACAGCTATCCAATCACAATGTTTATGCAAATTAGATAGCATTTAAAAAAACTTAATTCATACATTTGACTGGAAGCATTCTAACATTCAGCATTCTGACATAAAACATTTAATTGTAAACATAAACATTGGGTGCGGGGAGAACAGAGCATTCCCGTTCATTAGTTTTTTACCACCAGCCAATGTGATCACATCACACCAGAGAAGCTTCCCCACCACTGTGAACACTGTAGCATATTTTATATCCAGCAAGCAAGAGCAAGGTGCTTCTTTGTCGAATATATGTTTTAATTGCTCAAAATAGGGGACCAAACTACATTAAGTGTACAAAACATTAGGAACATCCACTCTATCCATGACATAGACTGACCAGGTGAATCCAGGTGAAAGCTATGATCCCTTATTGATGTCACTTGTTAAATCCACTTCAATCAGTGTAGATGAAGGGGAGGAGACAGGTTAAAGAAGGATTTTTATGCCCAAAAAGAAAGGAGGACCAAGGTACTCTTCGTATAATTAATTAAAATGCCTTCATTTGTATGGCATGTTCAATGGAAACAAAGATTTAAAAATCCGATGCGTTTCGGCTGCATGGCCTTCGTCAGGGAGTACAAAGAAATGATAATAGTCCTCTTTTGAACAGCTTTTTCCAATCAGAGGATTTTTATGCCTTGAGACAATGGAGACATTGTTTGTGTATGTGTGCAATTCAGAGGGTGAATGGGCAAGACAAAATATGTAAGTGACTTTGAAAGGGGTATGGTAATAGGTGCCAGGCCAACCGGTTTGAGTGTGTCAAGAACTGCAGCGCTGTACATCAACAGTTTCCTGTGTGTATCAAGAATGGTCCACCACACAATCCATCCAACTTGACACAACTGTGGGAAGCATTGACGTCAACATGGGCCAGCATCCCTGTGGAACGCTTTCGACATCTTGTACAGTCCATGCCCCGACGAATTGAGGTTGTTCTGAGGGCATAAGGGGGTGCAACTCAATATTAGGAAGATGTTCCTAATGTTTTGTACACTCAGTGTATTGGGACACACATTGGGCTAGACTACTGGTTCAAGAGTTATAAGAGGAATAGAGAGAGGAGGGATGTAAGAGAGGCCAGTGGAGATGCATGAATTGCACAATAATATTTTTTGTCTGATGCACGTTTTGTGCCAATGAACTGAAGTTGAACATCACCAAATGCGTCAGTTTAATTAAATGTGCAATAAAAAAAGTATAATGCCTAGGCCTATTTAATTAAACCCTGACTGTTTATGTAGGCAACTGACAGGAATGTCAAGGAGTGGAATGTAAGCTAAAAAGAGTGGTATTCAAATGTTTGTGTGAACTGAACTGGAAAAGGACCACAATTGGGTTTCTCTAACATCAAGGGAGTCCCTTGTTGACCTTTCACATTAGCTGGAAAAGTCTTGACAGATTTCAGAGACAGTTGTCAATAAATCAATTCAAAACAGTGAGTAACTTCTGTGCAATGGTAATTTCGGTTAACCCAGAACTAAAGTCTCAAGTAATTTGTCAGCTGCCCACCCACGAGCGATTAGTGCAATGGTAAATATGTTGTAAATGTTCAGGCTATCTCAATTCTCTAAATCAACAAGTCTTCACTTTGAATGGCTGGCATTCCTCTCTGCAGAACCACTTAACAGAGAGAGACCCAGAGGAAATTGAGGCCACCTTCAAACTCCCCAATCCCACCCTGTCCTCGCCGATGTGAAGCTAGCCACAACTACTATTTGCCACAATATTGGACTTTGCGATTTGCCTTCAAAATAAAAGTCCCACATTGAAAGTGATGCAAACGGATACCAATAGTGGAACTATGCCATACTTGGACTAGATCATGCTAAACAAGCCTGGCTTGTGGTTATATAATTCTAAATAAATACAATAATTCATTAATTTGAAAAGAAATAGTACAAAAAAATAATTTAATCCCACTGTGGATGTATTAGACTGCATAATTGCTTAACACCCTAGCCGTCCGGCCATCCTACAATCTAAGGTAGATGCCCTCAATCTCACACAAATTATCAAGGAACCTACCAGGTACAACCCTAAATCCGTAACCATGGGCACCCTCTTAGATATCATCCTGAGCAACTTGCCCTCTAAAAACACCTCTGCTGTCTTCAACCAGGATCTCAGCGATCACTGATCACCTGCGTCCATAATGGGTCTGCGGTCAAACGACCACCCCTCATCACTGTCAAACGCTCCCTAAAACACTTCAGCGAGCAGGCCTTTCTAATCGACCTGGCCCGGGTATCCTGGAAGGATATTGACCTCATCCAGTCAGTAGAGGATGCTTGGTTGCTCTTTAAAAGTGCTTTCGACACCATCTTAAATAAGCATGCCCAATTCAAAAAATGTAAAACTAAGAGCAGATATAGCCCTTGGTTCACCCCAGACTTGACTGCCCTTGACCAGCACAAAAACATCCTGTGGCGTTCTGCATTAGCATCGAATAGCCCCCGCGATATGCAACTTTTCAGGGAAGTCAGGAACCAATATACACAGTCAGTTAGGAAAGCTAAGGCTAGCTTTTTCAAACAGAAATTTGCATCCTGTAGCACTAATTCCAAAAAGTTTCGGGACACTGTAAAGTCTGTAAAGTCTAGAATCGGCTTCCTATTTCGCAACAAAGCCTCCTTCACTCATGCTGCCAAACATACCCTCGTAAAACTGACTATCCTACCGATCCTTGACTTTGGCGATGTAATTTACAAAATAGCCTCCAACACTCTACTCAGCAAACTGGATGTAGTCTATCACAGTGCCATCCGTTTTGTCACCAAAGCCCCATATACTATCCACCACTGCGACCTGCATGCTCTCGTTGGCTGGCCCTCGCTTCATATTCGTCGCCAAACCCACTGGATCCAGGTCATCTATAAGTCTTTTCTAGGTAAAGCCCCACCTTATCTTAGCTCACTGGTCACCATAGCAACACCCACCCATAGCACGTGCTCCAGCAGATATATTTCACTGGTCATCCCCAAAGCCAACACCTGCTTTGGCCGCCTTCCCTTCCAGTTCTCTGCTGCCAATGACTGGAACGAATTGCAAAAATCACTGAAGCTGGAGACTCCCTCTCTAACTTTAAGCATCAGCTGTCAGAGCAGCTTACCGATCACTGTACCTGTACACAGACAATCTGTAAATAGCACACCCAACTACCTCATCCCCATATTGTTATTTATCTTTTTGCTCTTTTGCATCCCAGTATCTCTACTTGCACATCATCATATGCACATCTATCACTCCAGTGTTCATGCTAAATTGTAAATATTTCGCCTCCATGGTCTATTTATTGCCTTACCTACCTAATCTTCTACATTTGCACACACTGTACATAGATTTTTCTATTGTGTTATTGACTGTACGTTTGTTCATGTGTAACTCTGTGTTGTTGTTTTTGTCGCACTGCTTTGCTTTATCTTGGCCAGGTCGCAGTTGTGGCAGTCAACTGGCCTACCTGGTTAAATGAAGCCAGGACGCTCCTACCAGGTGACGTGGAGAGGATCTGTGGCTGCACCATGTACTCTCACTACTGGTGTCCTCCTGGGCTCGGTTCTAGGCCCTCTCCTCTTCTCTCTATACACCAAGTCACTCGGCTCTGTCATATCCTCACATAGTCTCTCCTATCATTTCTATGCGGATGACACAACTATCTTTCTCCTTCCCCCCTTCTGACACCCAGGTGGCGACACGCATCTCTGTGTCCCTGGCAGATATCTCCACTTGGATGTCGGCCTACCACCTCAAGCTCTGTCCTCCAGGGGAAGGCCTGCCCACTCCAAGACTTCTCCATCATGGTTGACAACTGCATGGTGTCCCCCTCCTAGCGTTCAAAGAACCTTGGCGTGACCTAGAACAACACCCTGTCCTTCTCTGCAAACATCAAAGCAGTGATACACTCCTGCAGGATCATGCTCAACAACATCCGTTGAGTATGATCCTACCTCACACAGGAAGCGGCGCAGGTCCTAATCCAGGCACTTGACGTCTCCCGTCTGGACTACTGTAACTCGCTGTTGGCTGGGCTCCCCACTTTTGCCATGAAACCCCTGCAACTTATCCAGAACGCTGCAGCCCAACTGGTGTTCAACCTTCTCAAGTCCACAGTGACACCTTGCTCCTCTGCACACCCCACTGGCTTCCAGTTGAAGCTCGCATCCACTAAAAGACCATGGTACTTGCCTACGGAGCAGCAAGAGGAACTGCCCCTCCCTACCTTCAGGCTATGCTAAACTCCTACACGCCAACCCGAGTACTACGTTCTTGCCACCTCTAGTCTCTTGGCCCTCTCACCCCTACGGGAGGGCAGCTCCCGCTCACCCCAGTCCAAGCTCTTTTCTGTGCTGGCACCCCAATGGTGGAACCAGCATCACCTTGAAGCTCCAAAAAACATCTGAAACCCTACCTATTCGAAGAGTTTCTTAAATAATCCCACAGCACCCCCTCCTCAACCCCCCCCCCCCCTCAACACAAAAAGCCCTTTTTGAACTAACACTTGCACTTGACTTTCTTCCCCCTTACTAGCTCTTACTTTTCTGATAGCTACTTTATTGAGGAAAAATGTACTTACTATGACTGTGATATGTGGTTGTCCCACCTAGCTATCTTAAGATGAATGCACTAACTGTCGCTAAATTACTAAAATGTAAATGTAAAATGTTCCATACTTACTACTTGCCGTGCAGTGGCAGAGAGAACAGTCTATGACTTTAGTGGCTGGAGTCTATGACAATTCTTTGGGCCTTCTCCTGACACCGCCTGATATAGAGGTCCTGGATGGCAGGGAGCTCGGCCCCAGTGACGCACAGGGCCGTACTCACCACCCTCTGTAGTGCCTTGCGGTTGGGTGCATTGCAGTTGACGTACCAAGCGGTGATGCAGCCAGTCAAGATTCTCTCAATGGTGCAGCTGTACAACGTTTTGAGGATCTGAGTGCCCATACCAAATCTTTTCAATCTCCTGTTGTGCCCTCTTCACAAATGTGTGGGTGTGTGTGGATCATGTTAATTCCTTAGTGATGTGGACGCAGAGGAACTTGAAGCTCTTGACCCGCTCCGCTCCACTACAGCCCCATCAATGTGGATGGGCGCGTGCTCGCCCCTCCGTTTCCTGTAGTCCACGATCAGCTCCTTTGTCTTGCTGACGTGGAGGGAGAGGTTGTTGTCCTGGCACCACACTACCAGGTCTCTGATCTCGTCCCTATAGGCTGCTTCATTGTCGTCGGTGATCAGTCCTACCAGTCATGTCATCAGCAAACTTGATGATGGTGTTGGAGTCAAAAATATTAGCGTCATTGCTCTTATTGCACGACTTTTACCATGGCAAATCCCCTCCCCAGCCAATCTATTGTGCGTATTGAACATGCATATTGAACTGTATAGTCTTACCTATGAAGTGTGCACCCATGAAATGGGGAGGTGATCTGCCACAGTCAAAGTCCTGTGATAAGAGCTATGAGGCTAATATTTGCCAACTCTACACAGTGAGTAGGCAGATACCCCATTTCATAGGTGCACACCATAGGTAAGGCTGTACAATACATATACACTACATTGCCAAAAGAATTTGGACACCCCTTCAAATTAGTGGATTTGGCTATTTCAGCCACACCCGTTGCTGCCAGGTGTATAAAATCGAGTACTCAGCCATGCAGTCTCCATAGACACACATTGGCAGTAGAATGGCCCATACTGAAGAGCTCAGTGACTTTCAACGTGGCACCGTCATAGGATGCCACCTTTCCAACAAGTCAGTTGGTCAAATTTCTGCCCTGCTAGAGCTGCCCCGGTCAACTGTAAGTGGTGTTATTGTGAAGTGGAAACGTCTAGGAGCAACAACTGCTCGGCCATGAAGTTGTAGGCCACACAAACTCGCAGAACGGGACCGCCGAGTGCTGAAGCGCGTAGAACGTAAAAATCGTCTGTCCTCACTACCGAGTTCCAAACTGTATCTGAAAGCAATGTCAGCACAGCTTCATGAAATGGGTTTCCATAGCCGAACAGCCACACACAAGCCTAAGATCACCATGCGCAATGCCACGCGTCGGCTGGAGTGGTAAAGCTCGCCACCATTGGACTCTGGAGCAGTGGAAATGCGTTCCCTGGAATGATGAATCGTGCTTTACTATTTACGGATTTGGCATTCGCCAAACCCACATTCGTCCGTTGGAATTGTCCATCTATAGCAGCAAAAGGGGGACCAACTCCATATTAATGGCCATGATCTTAGAATGAGATGTTGGACGGACAGGTGTCCACATACATGCAGTAATTTTATAATACAACCTTTTATTAGCATTACCTAGTCCAAATATGTCACGAAAACCACTATTTGTATCCGATTGCGTCACTTTCAATGAGGGACTTTTATTTGAAAGCCGAACCGCAAATTCCACTATTGTTGTCAATCGACATTGTGGCAAGCTTCACATAGGTCCCGTCCTCTCCATGTCATTTCTCCCGACTGACTAACATCTGCTGTAGTATCTCTGTCCATCAGTGGGGGCGACGTGGAGAGAAACCTCAAGGTGTCATTGTTCGAAGAACTTCGCTTCAAGCCCAGTTCCCATTGTCCACTAAGTGAAGAGGATGGTGCTTGCTCGCTGCTGCTTTCCCGCGTCGATAAAGATGAACCTCGCGCTGCTGGCCTGCTTGGTTGCGCTTGTGGGCATCTGCTTAGCGCGCTCGGACGCTCCGCGAGGGGTGGCGGTGCCCTTTGTTTTTGACCTCAAAGCGACGTGCGACCCTCCGTGCCAACATGCTGGCATCTGCATCCGAAACAACACCTGCTTCTGTTCTCGCGGCTATGAGGGAGAGACCTGCCAGTATGGTGATGTTACAACTTTATATTTACCTAGAAAGGAAACAGTAAACAAAATAGCCAAACTAGAAAAGAAAAGTGATACATTGAAGAATATATGAAATATGTATATCATATATTTTTTCATCCTTAAAAGTTGCATGACTTACTGGGTGAGTGCTGATGAATATATTGTCTGTTGTTTTGAACAGCTAACTGCTATCCCAAATGTAAGAATGGAGGAGAGTGCCTTCGCCCTGGAAAATGCAGATGTCCTTCTGGATTTGGAGGAAAATATTGTCATAAAGGTACTTATCTAATTTTGTTAACGTTTTAGATATACAGTATCTTGGTGCTTGGTTAATGTTAAACATCTGATTAAATATTGTAATAATATTTATTTATTGGTGTCTATAGTAGACTAGTACAAGTAACCTAATATGTTTTATTTAGAGTGTGGCTTGAAAAGTGTGGGGAGTTAAGACTTAGTCCTATAGTGTAGGTTATGAACATGGACATGGAGAGGTAAGTGGATGATTTGATTTTACGTCTGTCTTTTCCAGTGAAATGTGATAGTGGATGCTGGAATGGTGGCGACTGCATAGCTGTGAATGGAGTGGCCAAGTGCATCTGTCCCTCCAGCTGGACTGGCTCCAAATGCCAAGAGGGTTTGTTTACCTCCTAATTAGCCTAATCCACACAGAAGTGAAACCAGCAGTGAGACTGGTTGCTCAGCTGGCCTATTAATCAACAGTAGCTTATTAATCCTCTCCGGAAACCTCTGACAACTTCATTGAAATGCTAAGATACCTTCACACGTACTAAAACAATAAAGAATGGTTGATTCAATTACGATCAAACGGGACAAAGAAAACTCTTCACATGGCCGAAGGTATAATGGTGATTTATTGGTTCCCGGAATGTTGATAATGCGTTATTGCGATGTTTCCCCAGCGATCTGTCCCCAGGGGTGCAGGAATGGGGGCAGCTGTGTGGCCCCAGGAATCTGCAGCTGTCCAGAGGGCTGGCTGGGTGGAGCCTGCCACACTGGTGAGTGAGATCTTAAGATGAATGCACTAACTATAAGTCACTCTGGATACGAACATCTGCTAAATTACTAAATGTAATGTAAAACGTGAGAATCCTGCACAGTTCACTCTTATACACTCTCACATATTTGGCACACAACCAACATACACTATACACATTTTCAGACATGCACTTTCTTACTCTGACCCCAACAGACACACAAACACGGTAAATTATGCACACACTTGCAGACACACGTACAGATACAGGCAACAGGCCAAATAAATGTATAACCCATAACTGGAGCCCAATCACTGATCTGTTCTAGATGTGTGTTAAGTGTGTTAATTTGTAACACACTGACACACTTGGGTCAAACAATAGATAGCAGAGAAGTTAATCAGGCATGCTAAATAATAACAAATATAAATCTGACTGTCAGAAAATTAAGAAATTGTAAACAGAAGTGTTTTTTATCCTGAAAGAATCTACTGAGTGAGAAACCTGTCAATATGAGATGACTGTTTTGAGATTTTGTTCTCAGAGCTGTCTTTCCCCAGATGTGAAGAGGCCACCAGACTACATAATGAGCCCTCCTTCCTCTATTTATTAATGTACCATCTCTTTTTCTCATTTCCCCCTCCGTCTCTCTTCCCTCTCGATCTTGCAGCTGTGTGTCACCGGCCCTGTCTGAATGGAGGCAAGTGTTTGTCTCCCGATACGTGCCGCTGTCGCCCTCCTTACTCTGGACCACACTGTGAGGAGAGGAAGAAGGTGTTTTAACCCTTTAGGGGTCAGAGGTCAAGTCAGAGGCCATGTAGAACCGTATTCATTCCAAATCTAGTGCTTTAGATATCGTCTCTCTGCCTTTTGTAAAAATGTTTTTTTTTTTAAAGAACCACAGATTTTTTGTGTTAACAATAACATTTGACTGTTAACTTAATATCTACCATACAATTTTGGGTTTGTGCTATATAATTAATAAAATGTGGATAAAAGGTTTATTGTTTTTTCTTTTGAAATCATTTCTTATCATGCAGTCAGATGATTTACAGTAAAACAACACTTAGTGAACTGCTTTTACTAACAATATACTGTAGCCAATTAATAGTATAACTAAACTGTTACAAAAGTGTACGTCCATCCCTTACTGCATTGCATTTCAACCATTCAATGTGTTACTTAAAGCAAATTACACAATAACTTTTTATTTTGTTTCCATATGCGTGATTTACAACAACGCAGTGTAAATGTTAAAATAACAAATGTTTTGACCTATGTACAAAAGTGATCAAGTATATCTGAATTGATACTTACAACAGATCTCGTCAACAGTTACAAAACAATTGCAGACAAGTGGCCCTAAAAATCAAACAAGCTAATAACATTTCCAAGGCAGGTGTGATGTATGAAGAAGAATAGTGTTACGTCTCAATACATATTAGGTATGAAACAGTGCACAACAGCTTAGGCAAAAAAACTATTTCAGTACCACAATAAACCAGAGCTGAAAAAACTTTGGTCAAATCAATAACAAGGAACAAAAAAAAACTAATATAAAAGAGGGTATTAATATCTTATAAAGCTAGATTGTTCTTCAATAAACCATCAACTAGTTTTTCATCCGATTCTCTTCTCTTACTCCAACATAATACTGTGTGCAGTAACACTTTTGTATAAAAGCCTAGGATAAGGACTATAAAACACATTTGTATGCATTAAAATACATGAATTAATGTCTATGTTAGATTACATAGTTTGGCTGCGTTTACACAGGCAGCACATTTCTGATCTTTTGCCCAATTATTGTCAAAAGAGCTGATCTGATTGGTCAAAAGACCAATTAGTGGAAATGATCAGACTTGGACTGTCTGTGTAAACGTAGCTTTTGAGACATCAACACGATTGGCATAAACATTTCTGAATGGATATGCAATGTTTAAGACAGTATTATGCATTGTTTTGAATATGTTATGCATTTCTTATGCAAGGGCTTTACATCAATGTGCTACCTTGAGAATTGAGGTAGTAACAAAACAGGGACAATTAGATACGTGCAATATATCCAGTCCCCCTGTTAATGTACAAAGATACACACACACAAGCACACACACACATACAGGCACACACACTCCACGATCATACAATGCCCAATAAGGACTCTCCACTTGCGCTGTGTATTTTGTAAAACTTCTGCATCTTCAGTAATTTCCCTTATGCAAGAGCGGCCTACAAAAGAGCAAAGAGATTTTACAGTACATAATCTCCCAACAATAATAAAAAAAAACTGTTAATGAACATCCAAACTGTGACCCAATGCTCACCTTTAACCCACAGGTGACGCCAGTATACCCGTTGCGGCAGTGGCAGAAGTTGGGCAGGACACACCTTCCCCCGTTGAGGCATCTTTGCTTACAGATGGCTGTCCGTCAGACAGAAGGAGGAAATAAAAATAGTATAGAACTCAATATAAGTACAGGATAAAAGTATATATTGAAACTTGGCAGCAATATATCATATTGAATGAGAGAAGGACTCACCGGACTGACACTGTAGGCCTTCCCATCCTGTGGGACAGTGGCAGGTGTTGGGTCCCACACACTCACCACCGTTCTTACACTTCTGCAGGCACACGGCTAAATACACACACACACGTACACAAACAAACACACACACACACAGAGTTGCTTAGCATTGTAAAGGCATCTTTACATGGTGTCAGGTTCAGGTTAACAGTGGTTGTACATTATGTTGTCACTCACAAATGTTACACCTCTTCCCCCTCCACCCAGAGGCACAGGAGCAGGAGTTGGGCCCCACACACTTCCCCTTGTTCATGCACATGGGGTCGCACACACCTGAAAGACACAATGCAACATGCATTTTTGGCTCAATTACCATAACTGCATGTACTTACTAGCTTGCTACAGGGTTATTACAATTAGGTCCTTTCACATGTATTTACGTTGGTATAGGGCCTATAACCATTTAATACTACATGGATAGACAGTGATGTGGGGTGTTTGGTTATGTTGGGTGGCAGTGGCTCTTACTCTTCTGGCACCGCTTCCCTGTGTAACCCCCGGGGCAGGAGCACACGTTGTTCCTCATACACTGACCTCTGTTCTTACAGGGAGGGCTGCACACAGCTGGAGGGCACAGCACACAGTGACACACCTACAGTTATACCTCACTAAACCAAAGTACCACCATGCAATAGACATCTGTGCAAATTGACGGATCAATCACTAATAGGGAAACAGTAGAATGTGTCATAATCAATTGAGGTTATTGATTGTCAGTGTGACACCTATTCTTACCAATCTGACATTGGGAGCCATAGAAGCCACCGGGACAGGCGCAGATGTTGGGTTTGATACAAGTCCCACCATTCAAACACACTGGATTGCAGACAGCTGGAGGTGAAGACAATGGACTATTTAGCCCATAGCTAAACATACTGTTGTCAAAAAGAGATATATTCGTCATGGGCTTCTAAGTCGAAACATGCGGTGTTGATTGGCGTTACCTGAGTTACATGTTGGTCCGTACCAGCCAGAATTGCACTTACATACATCGGGAGAAATACACTCCCCTCCATTTTCACAGTGCCTGTTACACACCACTGAACAGAGACATACACACACGCAGACACAGTTACAGACGACAACTCCTAACCCCTATATACACATTCATTTTTTTTAGGAAGTAGGCCACCAGATAATTGTAGGGAAACATGATATATGCCAGAAATTGATCAAATGGATTGAATTATCTCTCACTGATTTCACATCTTGGTCCCACGTAACCGTAAGGACAGGTGCAGAGATTCCTGACCAGACAGGTTCCTCCATGCTGGCAAGATGGCTCACAGTTAGCTACAAACACAGCAACCAAGGAGTGTACAGAGCATCCAGTAAGAAAAGGAGAATATATACAATATTTACAATGGAGAACATATAGCCTGTAGATCTGTTTGTGCTATCTTGCCAACTCATATTACGTCATTGTCAAGCCACACAATGAGTGACAATGAGTTGGCAAGTTAGCACAAACAGATTTGGAGCCAGGATATAGAGTACATAGTTAGAGTTGAAATATGTGTGGGATGATATGTTTACCTTCCTCACATGTTGGTCCGCTGTAACCCACGGGACAGACACACACATCTGGCCTGACACACTTCCCCTGGTTCTTGCAGTCTGGTCGGCAGACAGCTGAGAAGGTAGAAGGTTAATAGAATCTACAACTTCTATGTGTAACTGAAAACAACTTATTCTAATTTACAGACATTTTTGCAGAAGTTACTTTGTAACTCTCATAAAGAGGCATAAGAATAGAAATTCAGCTGTCTCTTCCAACCCTGACTGTTGTTCCCACCTATGTGGCAGTTATATCCGGTATAGCCTTCTATACAAGTGCAGGTGTTGGGTAGAGAGCACTTCATATTCCTTCCACATGGATACCGGCACACAGCTGGAAAACACCACAAACAATTTAATGGGAACCTACCGTGGCTTGCGAAAGTATTCACCCCCCTTGGCATTTTTCCTATTTTGTTGCCTTACAACCCGGAGTTAAAATACATTTTTGGGGGGTTTGTAGCATTTGATTTAAACAACATACCTACCACTTTGAAGATGCAAAATATTTTTTGTTATTGTGAAACAAACAAGAAATAAGACAAAAAAACTGAAAACTTGAGCGTGCATAACTATTCACCCCCTCAAAGTCAATACTTTGTAGAGACAGCTTTTGCAGCAATTACAGCTGCAAGTCTCTTGGGGTATGTCTCTATAAGCTTGGCACATCAAGCCACTGGGATTCTTGCCCATTCTTTAAGGCAAAACTGCTCCAGCTCCTTCAAGTTGGATTGGTTCCGCTGGTGTACAGCAATCTTTAAGCTTAGGGTCATTGTCCTGCTGGAAGGTGAACCTCCGCCCCACTCTCAAATCTCTGGAAGACTGAAACAGGTATCCCTCAAGAATTTTCCTGTATTTAGCACCATCCATCATTCCTTCAATGCTGACCAGTTTCCCAGTCCCTGCTTATGAAAAACATCCCCACAGCATGATGCTGCCACCACCATGCTTCACTGTGGGGATGGTGTTCTCGGGGTAATGAGAGGTGTTGGATTCGCGGCAGACATAGCGTTTTTCTTGATGACCAAAAAGCTACATTTTTGTATCATCTGACCAGAGTACCTTCTTCCATATGTTTGGGGAGTCTCCCACATGCCTTTTGGCAAACACCAAACGTGTTTGCTTATTTCTTTCTTTAAGCAATGGCTTTTTTCTGGACACTCTTCCGTAAAGCCCAGCTCTGTGAAGTGTTAGGCTTAAAGTGGTCCTATGGACAGATACTCCAATCTCCGTTGTGGAGCTTTGCAGCTCCTTCAGGGTTATCTTTGGTCTCTTTGTTGCCTCTCTGATTAATGCCCTCCTTACCTGGTCTATGAGTTTTGGTGGGCGGCCCTCTCTTGACAGGTTTGTTGTGGTGCCATATTCTTAAAACAAAATTGAATAATGGATTTAATGGTGTTCAGTGGGATGTTCAAAGTTTCTGATATTTTTTTATAACTCAACCCTGATCTGTACTTCTCCTCAACTTTGTCCATGACCTGTTTGGAGAGCTCCTTGGTCTTCATGGTGCCGCTTGCTTGGTGGTTCCCTTTGCTTAGTGGTGTTGCAGGCCTTTCAGAACAGGTGTATATACACTGAGATCATGTGACAGATCATGTGACACTTACACACGTGGACTTTATTTAACAAATTATGTGACTTCTGAAGGTAATTGGTTGCACCATACCTTATTTAGGGGCTTCATAGCAAAGGGGGTGAATACATATGCACGCACCACTTTTCTGTTTTTTATTTTGTATAATTTTTTGAAACATGTTATTTTTTTCATTTCACTTCACCAATTTGGACTATTTTGTGTATGTCCATTACATGAAATCCATATAAAAATCAATTTAAATTACAGGTTGTAATGCAACAAAATAGGAAAAACGCCAAGGGGGATGAATACTTTTAAAAGGCACTGTACGTCCATGTAAGGATTTGAATGTTAAAAACATATGAAAAAAGACCATATGAATAAAAACAGACAACAAGAGTGCTAACCGCTAACCTTTGCAGGTGACCCCATCTCCAGTGTAACCATACGGGCAGCGGCCACACTTGAAGGAGCCTGAGACAGTGGGCTCACAGGGCACACCGGAGAAGCAGGGCGAGTCCGCACAGGTCACTATGGGAGACGATGACCCCCACCTGACCCCGTGGCTGAGGTCAAGGGTCAGGTCCACCTTGCTGCTCTGACCTCGGTTGTGATTTGTGGGGGTGGAGACTCTGGTGATAGTTTGGTCCTGGGGGCTAATAGATGTTTTTCTCTCCACGGAGGGGACTCTCTTGATACCCGATGAGGGCCCCTCGGGTTTCCTCCTGTTCTGGGAGGAGGAGGAGGTGGAGGAAGAAGAGGAGGAGGTGTTGCCAGTGATTTCCCTACTGGAGTCTTCTGTCACTTGGGGACGTCCATCTTCTCTGTTGGTGGTAACTGGCCTCTGTCCTGTAAAACACTGGAAGTTAGAGGATAGAGCTTGAAAAGGAACTCAAATTGGATTTGTATAGAGCTATTATAACTCTATCACCTCTATCAATGAACCCTGAAGACCTAGCTAAATAATACTGGCATAACAGTTAGCTTTACTAGGAGACAGCTATAAGCCAGCTATAAAACTATGGAATAAACCCATATAAGCCCAGATATTTAATAACCTTATAATAAACACCCAAACCCCGTGAATCATCAGCTAAGTAATCAGGTGACCCTTCTCACCTGTTGTGGTGCTTCTACTACAGGTGTGTCTGTTGCCATGGAGCCCAGGTGGACAGGGTCCGCAGATGTACCCTACGGACACGTGTGTGCTCTCGAAGCACTGCACCCCTGGGTGGCATGGTTGTCTGGAGCAGGGGGCCCGGCTTGATGGTTTAACAGTGCCAGAACCCTGGTGACCTCCTGTGGGTACAGTGGGTACAGGCACGGTCACTCTATGAACAGGCTCATAGTCATCACCCTTACCACTGGACGGGCCCGATTTAACTACAGGAGAAGAGGAGGTGGAATATATTGTCAATAGAAATATAAAATAATGAGGGGTGGGGGTGAGAGGATAGGGGTAGAGAAAGAGAGATACAGAGGGAGGGAGAGAAACAGAGACAGGGAGAGGGGGAGAGTGGGACCCACTGCAACTCTTCCCGTCCCCAGTGTAACCCTCTGGACAGGAGCCACAGGTGAATGAGCCCAGTGTGTTGTTGCAGCCCACCCCAGGGAAGCACGGCTCTGCGGCACATTCATTCACGTCCTCTCTACAGGTATGACCTGGAACACAAAAACAACATGAATGAAAACTCAGCCTTCCACACACACCGGATGTAATCTACTAACAAAACATCAATATCTAAATTCACTGAACCAGATAAGGAAATCTGGCACTGCTTGTATCCAAACACTGAAAGAGTGGTCATAAGGAGTATGGTTCATAGAATGGAGTGTCAAAGCACAGCTTCCTAAATTAATGATAAAAGCATCCGAGACCCACAAATGAGCTGCAGTATTAGCATGGACAGCATGTACAACGTACAGTGTGTGTTGTAATTCTATTTCTGTCATGTACAGTACCTGTCATTCCGGGGGGACAGATGCAGAAGAAAGAGTTGGGTCCGTCTATACACTTGACCAGACGGCAGGGGTTGGGTTTACAGTCGTCTATGTCCTCCTCACACCTGTCCCCTGTGAAGCCAGCTGGACAGACACATAGGTACTCCCCGCTACCAGGGGGGAGGTTGATGTTTGTAACACAGGAAGCTCCGTTCAGACAGTCACAGGGCCGCAGAGAGACCTGGACACACACAAAGGAGTGGAAAGTGTTAGTAGAGCTTTAGTTTAATTCACAAACAGTTTGAAATGGACATTTAAGTATGAGGAAGAATGATTGACAATCCGTGAGTAATTACTGCATTTTAGTTTTGAATGTCTTGCTAACAGACATACCAAAGCAACAGAATCAGAAAGACTAGTACAGCGGCAGGCTGGACAATAAGGATTGTACATCTAGAGCTCCCTCTTGCGGCAGACAGAAAAGCTGACAATCAAGATAAATCTCTAAGAATCCCCATTCACAGAGTTAACAGAATCAGTCAAGGAATTCGCATCCCAAGTTTCTTATTTTGGGAATATCCTTATTCAACAGTGTTCTCATCTTTCGAAACCTACCTGTACAGAGGCAAGCGTCTCAGCACTACAATCGTCTGTGATAGTGAACTGAAACGTCTGCGTGGAGGAGGCGGCAGCAGTGTCAGTAGCCTTCCAGATGAGCAGGCCAGTGGGGGAGAGGAAGGCGTCACTGGGGCCTGACTCCAGAGTGAACAGCACCACAGAGCCTTCTGGGTCCTGAGCCTGCAGCTGGTACACAAAGTTCTCTCCCTGGAACGTCTGCAGACGCCCCTGGGCTGACTGAAACACTGGTGGCTCATTCTCTTCCAGGAGCAGAATAGTCATATTTAGTAATAACGTTAATAATTTCATCATTAAAGTCCATATCATTATCTGAGGTACAAAATATACAATAATTTTTCCTTTATTTCAACTTGTTTATTGATATGTTTATCTATCTTTGTAAATTGTTATAGTCCTAACTTGAACCAGTTGTATTCATTTCTATAATCTACTCTGATTGATCTGGAGTGATTTGGCCAAATTTTGTATGAACCCTCAAATCAAAACACAGCACAAAGAACACGAGTCAACCGCAATTACAGTACCCAGAGGCCTGATGTTACTATAATGAGTCTGACGCCAATAACACCTTGTTCCCTATAGCATGACCAACGCTGAGCTGTAGACATATTGCAGAGACCATACAGCCATATGTGTTCTCTGTGACTGTGTGCTGTCATCAGTAGTGGGTGGCAGCAAATACCTTTCAGTTCTCATGGTATGAATTTGTATAGAAATGCTGTTGTATAATGTAAACAGCAGTTGTAGAGTAAAAGTACGTTATAGGTAAGAGGACATTGTACTTACTCTCAGCGATGGACCATGTGTATTTGGAGGAGTCTGGTCGGCAAATCAGGCAAGGGCTGCTGGGATTGAGGTCTCCCTCTCCATAACACACACTGTCAATGTTGCATGTTTTCTCCTGGGGATTGATACACAGTAACAAAATTGGCATGTATCTGTTTGCCTGTTAGAAAACATTAAAACATCTGATCTTGCCATTGAAATAGGAACCAGGAACACTTTTCGGGCCAACAAGAGAACAGGGCTGGCAATGTCTTACTGCATATACACGCAAGTGAACCTTGACAATTACACTGTACATGTGGATTGGACTAAAACACCTCATTGTTTCCTGTGTAAAGAGATGCCAGAAAGGTAATCAATCAGAGCATTGGCCACTTTTAGTTTGGGTGATAAATGTTCTGTTTGAGTTCTTTAGAAGAAACTGGTCGGCATGCATAACTAGGAGGGAGTGGTGCTCATATAGTACATGGGGATGTGTGAAGCGTACTCCTCAGCCTGAAGCGTCTCCACTTGCGCCACATAGCTAGCTTTTTGTGTGGCGGCGACTGGTAAGATGCTTCAGGCTGAGGAGTACTGAGGAGTGCTACACTCACAGTTAGTTTTAAGAAGGTCCGGGCCCATGTGCTGGTTTTTCCCGGTGGGAAAGGGGCCTGAAATTTGAGCTAGCCTGAACATCTGTTGAATGTCCCACAACCTAATGTACAGTATCTGTTGAATATTAGTGGCTGAAAAAGAACCCAAACTACAAAAAGCTGATTCATGCATCCTCAGGCTGAGAACATGTTCTCAATCAACAAGGAACAAGGACATGAAAAAAAGGGAAAACAGTTACCTTGTTACAAGTATTGAATCATTTAAAGTCAGATTCTAATCATTAAACAACACATTCTGATCATGCTACCAGAAATGTTGATACCATTAAAACCCTGAGAAAAAAACCAAGAGAAACCCACCCTGGAGGTACAGAGAACGTCAGCATTGAGCATGCAGATCTGACAGGCTCCATCGAACAGGGTCAGGATCTTGGCGTTGCTGTAGCCGTAGCCGTCATTGGACACCTACCAAGACAATGTTAATGACTTACTTATCAGTGACTACTGGTAATAAACATTTACAGAAGATACTACTATAAGTAAGGGTATCTTGTCCAGGTTGCACCATCTTGAAAACATCTGGTAGGTGTGCAAACAAACCATATTACAACACTAGGCCAGAACCCTGCCCTGCTGCAAACAGTACTATTGTTTAGGGCTCTGTTATCCAGCTGTATTTTATGAATGATTTGCCCATTCCCAAATGAGTCTGGACCCATTGGTGGATTTGGACCTTTTGGGTAACAGCTTAAGACTTGCTCCTGGTTAGAAACGGTAAAAACATTACTGTGATGTGCTGCATAGTGTTGTTCCACTGACTTTGATCTGCCAGCGTACGAGGGGTCTGTCGGTGGCCGCATCCAGGTCCAGGCCTGCAGTGGGTTGTCTGTACTCCAGGGGGAGCTGACACTCCAGACCTGACACATCCAGGAAGGTAGCCAGGGTAAACTGAGGTTCGTCCAGGGTCCACTCACCATCCACAAACTGGACACACGCAGACAGTGACAGGCGGGGACACTTGGGTCAGAAGTACTGTGCTACAGAAATTAATATCACAAATATGGAGGTGTGTGTGTGTGTTGGTGTGTATGTGTTTGTTTCTGTGTGTGATGTAGTATGGTACCTTTTCCTTCAAAAATTCACACTTGAGTTCATAGGAGTCTTTGAAGCCTTGTCCAAAGACCTGTACAGTGGAGCAGTCACTCTGTCTGACATCACACAGTCCCTCGTTCTCCAGCTCTGTGATCTCTGGAGTCTGGTCTTCACCATCCCAAACGACACCAGAAACAGACAGAAATGAGAAGCAAAAAAAATGTCAGCAGGTTTTTAACAAATAATTTCACTGGGATTAGTAAATTACTGTGATAAGTCTTTCATTTTAATGAACTATGAGCCAAACCCTGGCCTAGTGTTGACTTACAATATGTATGATTGACTTAGAGTATAGATGTGTGTTACAGATCCAACCCTCCCCTCTTCTTACCAGAGATAACGCTGCAGTCGTAGGAGCCGAACCCGGGGAAGCACACACACCCCCACACGGAGCACTGCCCATTCCCATTACATAGATTAGGACATTTGAGGAAGGACAGCATGTCCTGGTGCTCTTCCTCTCTCCCCCTCTCCTCCACTAGCCTCCTCTCACACTCGTTCTCAAGCAGAGGCAGAGTGGCGCCCACCCAGGCCTGGTCGTCCTTTAGCTGGAGGTCGCTGACGCACATAGCCACCGCCTGGCTCACTATGACCGGGCCTAAGAGCCGGCCGCAGCCCAGGGCCACGCTGGAGTTAGCCACCGCCCGCTGGCACTGCACCCTGGCCTGGAGCTGTGTTAGCCCAGACAGGGTGGGCCAGGTGGGGGGAGGGGAGGACTCGGGCCGGGCCGCCAGCTCGTGGTCCTCTGGGAAGAAGTAGGTGAAGCCCTCCAGGTCGGACTGGCTCAGGCTCTGGTAGGGCATGTCGGGGAGGAACTGGTAGGACTGGCTCCTCTGGTTGTTGGCTCCATGGCTGGAGCCTGTTAGGGTAGAGCCTCTCTCTACAGGCTGGGCGGCGGTGTCCTCGGCCCGGCCGTGCTCTTTGGAGTTTCCTGAGGTGTGGTCGTGGTGGCCTTTGAACAGCTCTACTGATGAGTTGATGTATTCGGCAGTGACATCCAGAGTGGGGATGATACTGTGGAGTCTCACATTGCCGTGGTGAGAACAGGAGGAGTCGGAGCCAGGGATTGGCAGAGACCTGGTTCGCGGGGACGTGGGGCGGGACTCCTCTTCACAGTTACAGTACCTGCGAGGGTTTGGGGCACTCTGATAGGACGGAATGGTGTCAAACAAGCTACCACCAGGAGGGAGTCTGCCAGAAGAGAAATACATCCTTATCAGTTAGGATCTCTACGGAAATACATTCAACAAATAATAATGTAACACAACCACAGCTGAAAGAGCTCATGTAAAATGTTCAAAATGATTAATATCCATCGTTTAAAAGACCAGTCTCAGGTCCAGACTTGGTTGTTGCACTTGGAATGGGACAAAAGCCTGCTCCGGCTTTGCAGATCTAAAGAAACTGTATAGGCATAGGAATTACAATGAAAGCTGCAGTGCAATCATTGATAGACTGGTTAGAACCATCACCACATATCTTCTTCAGATCTGCAAACTCCATAGCGTTAGGGGCTAGAGGTTGATTTGAGACTTGGCATCAGACTAACTTCCATTCAGAGATGAAGGCTGCTACGTCTTCGTTGTCCAGCGCCTCGCCCCCTGTTGTGTGGAGGTCATTGTGGGTCTGTCCGTCATACGTCCCACACAGGCCCTGGGTTTGGCTCCAGTCTGAGCTGGGGGCCCTCAGGGTCAGACTCATGCCCCAGTCAGACACATCGGCACGCACAAATGCCCCAGACGAGAAGGTCATCTACAGCACAGACAGAAAGGGGATTAGATCCTATTGTATTCTGTTGTATTTCATTTGATTTTACTCTATTCTATTACAACTAAATGATTTTCTGCTTTCCAGTGCTTCGCTATATCATTACAGTCTGTATTATATCATAATTAGCATAAACAATTGAATACCGACTTTGCACTGTAAGTTTACACTGCATTTCTCAACACCCTATCGGCTAATGACTACTAACTCTGGGCGTGGGCTTCAACTCTGTGACCTTTTCTTTTTCCTGCCACCATCAACTCATCGGAAGACAACTTTAATTGAATTACATTTTTTATGTTACACTTTATTTATTTATTCACTCACTGTGACTTTGCGTCCTTGGTAAGACTCAGAGATGCGGATGCCGCTCTTGCCCACGTCCCTGTTCTTCACCGACAGGTGCGGCCTGGTGTCCCCCAGCTCTCCGTTGCACATGTCGAAGGCTATGACGTCACTGCCATCTCTTGCCACGAAGCCACACATGCACGAGGCGCGGTGGACAACGCTCCCACACTCCCACTGGCGCACGTGGACCTCAAACGGCTGCCTCGTGCTCTTGTACAGCACAAAAGTCCCGATCTGGTAGTTGTCATACTGCCTGGAAGGAAATGCATGAAATACACTACACTACAGTATCAGTTACGGTAATGTGTATTCTTGAGATTGTTATCATATTTGCAGGCTAACTGACTATAAAGGAGTGACTGAAGTACCTGCCATCAAACGTGATGATGTGAGGATCAGTGAAAGAGTAGCAGTATGCAGAAGGAACATCCGTCACTGTGATCTGAAAACACAGAGCAGATATCACATATCAAATATAATTTATTTCATTTTCACATTCAGCTATCAAGATGAGAAAAAAAAGTGTATACAGTACATGCTTATATGAGTGTGTTGGCAACTTACAGTTTGTGTATGGGCACTGTGGCAGTGAGCAAATGTACACTATACAGTATATACAGCATCATATCATATTCTGCATTGAGTGAGTTAAGTGTAACAACCTAGACTGGTCCCAGATCTGTTAACAACATAGGCTGGTCCCGGTGTCACGCCTACTCCTGCTCCCTCCCTCCGGTGCTCGACTTCGTCGGTTTACTAACCACCGGTCCTGGCTTCATTATTACGCACACCTGTTCCCCATTAATATGCACACCTGGTTGTCATTCCCTCCTTGATTACTCCCCCTTTATTTAGCCCTCAGTTGTCTTCATACACTAGGTGTTATTGTTTTCTCTCACGTTCAATACGCGCCCCATGTTTGTTCATCTGTATCGGTTCTTTATTAAACTCACCTTCTGCACATGTTTCCTGACTCCCGGCGTATACGTTACACCCAGATCTGTTAACAACCTAGACTGGTCCCAGATCTGTTTATGCTGTCTTGCAAAGTTTTATGGCAAACAGTGTGACAATGACCATAGGAGTTGGCAAGACAGCACAAACAGATCTGGGACCAGGCTAATAACAACCGCCACTCTCCTCCCAACCCATCACAAGGGTAATTTTTCCAGTTACAGTACCTGGACACTCTGTGGTGTGTAGCCGCTCCAGAGGAAGTTGGATGTGACGATGGGTTTGACAAAGATCTGTGTTGTCCTGTCCCCGTCCCTGAGGAAGTCTGTGACAGCGCTGAGGTGAACCAGGGCATGGCTACACACCCCGTTACGACACCCCAGACTCTGGGAGAGATCCACCCGGCACGACGACAACACCACGTCTGGACCCAGCAGATCGTCTCCTATGGAGGAATAGATCATTTAATGGTTGTTGAAATTGGCTTTGTTTTTGTCTATTTCGTAAGGTTAACAACATGTCAATATGCGTTGTCACTGGAGAATCAAGACGCTATGGAAATCAAACGTATTGCCAAAATCAGTTATTACGAATACTACATTTTGAAGAATAAAACTTTACTGTGGTGATACTGTGAGTATGCAGGATTACTTACGAAGCCTTTACCTTGATTGCTTGTACTCAGGTGTAAGGAGAGAGTACACTGCTCTGTGGTGGAGGAGGAGGAGGCACCGTCCGGGCAGGGGACAGGGATGGTACTCTCCACAGTCAACTCAACGTCCTTCCCATCCTCAGACACGGTAGTCACCTCTGGTCTCAACTGCAGAGACAAATCACAAGAGAAATTCTGATTAACCAGTGACTATTTAAAACAAAAGGAGACACACAAACCCAGAGCCAGACAGACAGGCATGCACGCACACACAACTTACACACTTTACATACACTCAAACACCAAATCCTTGAAATAGTGTTCTCTATCTCTTTGACTTACCCTGATCCCGGCGAAGAACTCTACGCTCTCCGCTGCGGTTCCCAGGATGTCCGGCGAGTCAAGAAAAAAACTGGAGCAACAGCAGTAAATCTGACAGAGGGAAGGACAGCCACAGCCGTTCAAGAGGAAGAGAGAGGCTACAGTTCAGGATGTAGAAAAGCCTTCATAGTTGAAGCCAGGTGATAGACATGATACCCCAGGAAAAAAGAACAACATGTCTGACAAGAGTTTCATAAAAGGATGACACGACAATATACTGTATAACTTCGATGGCCGGTGGCAGTCTAGGTTTTCAACACGGCCAGCTCAATTGCTCTATATCCTCACTTGTAAAAGAAATCCACTTCAGTTTTGAGAGAGAGCTCGGAAGCTAGCATTATTTTTGGCGTTTGACTGTTTTACAAGCGATGTAGAAGCTACCCGTAACCACAAGTCTCGGATCAAATGACCCCCCCGATCTTAACCTTAACCATTAGAGAGGAAAAATATCTGACCCTGCATCAGTGGTTAGGGGTAACTTCTACCCACCTTGTCCCCCAGTCGGAGATTGATCCCGTCCAGCTCGATGAAGGCAACGGTTTGGACAGTAGTCTCCTGTTTCAGTTCTTCTTTGATGCCTTGGGGGGAGAGGCGAGACCAGGCAACCACATAGCCTAGGGAGCTGTTCAGGCTATGCCCCTCGAAGCTGCACTTCAGGTAGACAATGCTCCCAGAGAGCTCTGCTACTATCACAGGTACCGCTGGGGAAGGAGGCTGTTCGGCTGGAAGAGATAACAGAGTCGTATTCAGTAGTGTACACCGAAGCTAAATGTTTAGCAACATAATTTATTGTACAAAATTAGACAAAATGTCTTATTGGACAAAATGGGTAGTTTCACTCAGTTTTCTTCCTACTGAACATGTAACTGGTATTTACATGGACATAGCAGGTAATAATGTGTACAGTATTTGGGTGATATGAGATGGTTGTGTTATAATAGAAGCTTGGCTGAATGTTTTTGTCCTGTGACCCACCAAGTAATCAAAATCTATATTTCAGGCAAAGATCCAGTCATCAGCCACTGCTTTCCAGTGGGTCCCAACATTTTGGTCTATTTCTGTAACTCTAATCAGGGAAAGGGGCCAACCATAACAAACCAAAAGAGTAGGTACCTAAACGGTAGGTACCTTCTCCTATTTATAGTATCCCTTCCAACTTGATAACTTCTCTTGTGTGAATAAAAGTTAATTAAACCATCCACCTATGTCCCCAGCCCCCCTCCTCTTTCGCCTTAAAACCGGCAGAGGGATAATTCACAACCTCGCCGAGAGATGTCGTCATGGAGACGGGGCGAGGGAGACAGGACACACATGCTTAGCTCATTAAGAGCACCTGTGAGGGGCCTGTTGCTGCATTCCACACCACATGGCAATTCTGACGTGGATTGTTGTGGTGTCTGACTTTAACAAGGGCCTCCTATAGAGCCAGACAACACACAGTCAGGAGGCAGAGAGCTCACTCACCTTTACACGCTCCATCAACCTCCACCTCGTCAGGACCACACACCACCGCTGCAGAGTCTGACATCTCTACATGGTGAATGATAGCAGGACAATTAACAGACAATTAACCATGGTGGTCTTAACAGTTAACACTACAGAGGTCTGAGTCACAAGCACATAAATACGTTTAATGAGTTACATGCGGTCAGCGTTAATGCTTTAGCGTTTTTACAGTTGTATCATGTCACCTTTACATACGCTATTACCACTATAAGAATTCCATCTTAATAATAATACAATTAGTTATATCCTATTCTAGGAACATGTACAGCATTTAGCAAACACTTTTAAAGAAACCTAAAGTAATGTCATGTTTACATTGACACATTCAGTAAGAGATCAAAGCATAGAGCATTGGCAATACGCTATGAAAGTGATGCAGCACTATATTGTACTGTACTTCCGGGGTCAGCCCTAATCTTTTGAATGGGCTTGACGATTATATCATCAAATTCATGAAAACACGTTCATTTATATAATTATATTTGTGTTTGTGGATGAATTGCTCTACTTCCTGGAAAATGTAGCCTCACTTTCATAGCGTATGGAGCTCCTCATTGCCTCCACCTAAACAGACTATCGTAAACAGCTGCTGTACCCTGTGCGCAGTAGCCCATGCAACCCTGGGTGGGCTGGAGCAGGTAGACATAGAAGTCTCCACAGTTGCGCACGGTGACAGGGATGCGGAACAGGCAGCAGTCCTTACTGCTGCTGAGGAAGAACTGCCAGGTGGCACAGGCCGTCAGCTGCGTCACCTCCAGGGGCCGCGGAAGGCTCTCGCCCTCCCCCAGAGACAGCCAGACTGGGGCCTGGGTCCCACAGTGGTTCACCTGGTGGACAAAGATGAAGACAATGGAGAACAGAATAAGTACTTTAGCCTGGTTCCAGATCTGTTTGCGCTGTCTTGCAAACTTCTAGTCACTCATTGTGATAATAAGTAAGAGCTCACAAATATGTCTGGGACCAGGCTAGTTTATACTGGGTGGTAATAATACAACCACATGGGCAATGTTTGGTAGGGCGACACTTTGCAGGCAACAACTGCAATATGACACATGACAATGCCCTGGGAAGAAGAGGAAGCTGACACCTCTGATGGATCCTTAAGTCTGCAGCACAGCAGGCAGCCCTGTCTCTCTCTCTCTCTAACCCTGTCTCTCTCTAACCCTGTCTCTCTCTCTCTCTCTCTCTCTCTAACCCTGTCTCCCCATCTCTCTCCTGTCTCCCCGTCTCTCTCCTGTCTCCCCGTCTCTCTCCTGTCTCTCTTGTCTCTCTCCTGTGTCTCTAATATCTCTCTCCTGTCTCTCGCTCTCTTTGGTCCTGTGCTTAACGCTGATACCATCCCAGGGTCCTAGGAACAAAGAGCCTATGTTCAATTAAAAGGGCAAGACTAGCACTCATGTTACCACTGCAATGACTTGGCTACTCACTACTCTCTTAAGAAAATTAAGAAAATATTTACTAAATAAACTAAAGTACATTTTTTTATAAAAAGTAACACAATAAAATAACAATAACGAGGCTATATACAGGGGGTACCGGTACCGAGTCAACGTGCAGGGGTACAGGTTAGTCAAGGTAATTTGTACATGTAGGTAGGGGTAAAGTGATTATGCATGAACAATTAACAGCAAGTAGCAGCAGTGTAAAAACAAGGGGGGGGGGGCATTTGATTAATTACTCAGCAGTCTTATGGCTTGGGTGTAGAAGCTGTTAAGGAGCCTTTTGGACCTAGATTTGGCGCTCCGGTACCGCTTGCCGTGCGGTAGCAGAGAGAACAGTCTATGACTTTGGTGACTGTCTATGACTTTGGTGAGTTTTTGACAATTTTTGGGCCTTCCTCTGACACCGCCTAGTATATAGGTCCTGGATGGCAGGAAGCTTGACCCCAGTGATGTACTGGGCGGTACTCACTATCCTCTGTAGAGCCTTACAGTCGGATGCCGAGCAGTTTCCATACCAGGCGGTGATGCAACCGGGCAGGATGCTCTCGATGGTGCAGCTGTAGAACCTTTTGAGGATCTGGGGACCCATGTCAAATCTTTTCGGTCTCCTGGGGGGGAGAAAGTGTTTGATGGTTCGTCTGATGGCATAGCGGGATTAGTGTCACGCTCCTTGAAAGCGGCAACTCTAGCCTTTAGCTCGGTGTGGATGTTGCCTGTAATCCATGGCTTCTGGTTGGGATATGTATGTACGGTCACCGTGGGGATGACGTTGTCGATGTACTTATTGATGAAGCAGGTGACTGAGTTGGTATACTCCTCAATGCCATTAGATGAATCCCGTAACATATTCTAGTCTGTGCTAGCAAAACAGTCCTGTAGCGTAGCATCCGTATTGAGCGAGTCACTGGTACTTCCTGCTTTAGTTTTTGCTTGTAAGCAGGAATCAGGAGTATAGAATTATGGTCAGAATTGCCAAATGGAGGGCGAGGGAGAGCTTTGTATGCATCTCTGTGTGTGGAGTAAAGGTGGAGTAGAGTTTTTTTCCCCTCTGGTTGCACATGTGACATGCTGGTAGAAATTAGGTAAAAAAGATTTAAGTTTGCCTGCATTAAAGTCCCCGGCCTCTAGGAGCGCCGCTTCTGGATTAATATTTTCTTGTTTGCTGATGGCCTTAGTGGTCTTAGTGCCAGCATCGGTTTGTGGTGGTAAATAGACGGCTATGAAAAATTTATATTATCCGTGTCGTCGTTCAGCCACGACTAGGTGAGACATAAGATATTTCCGTTTTTAATGTCCTGTTGGTAAGATAATCTCGAATGGAAATCATCCAGTATATTTTCCAGTGATTACACGTTGGCCAATAGAACGGATGGTAGAGCTGGGTTACCCACTCGCCGACGAATTCTAACAAAGAACCCCGATCTCCGCCCCCGGTATTTCCGTCTTTTCTTCACGCAAATGACGGGATTTGGGCCTGGTCTCGGAGAAGCAGTTTATCCTTTGCGTGGGACTCATTAAATAAAAAATCTTTGTCCGGTTCGAGGTGAGTAATTGCTGTTCTGATATCCAGAAGCTCTTTTCAGTCATAAGAGACGGTAGCAGCAATATTATGTACAAAATAAGTTACAAACAATGCAAAAAAACACACAAAATAGCAGTTGGTTAGGAGCCTGTAAAACGGCAGCCATCCCCTCCGGCGCCATTGTAAGATCTTATATCATGGGGACAATATTTTTCTGTACTGTTCTGACTGAGGCATGGCCTTTGCTATGAAAGACCACCTAAACCAGGGGTGTCAAACAAATTTTTCTCTGGGGGCCACATTCGGTCTTCAACGGACCTACAAATACAGGGCGGCTCTGACATTTTTTTTAATATTTCCTCAGCGTCAAAATAAAATAAGAAACAATACGGGTGTTAGCGACACGTAAGAGGATGGGGTGACCTCCATACATTGTAACATGCTTTGAGACCTAGAGAAAAAAAGTACTATAAAATAAAATGTATCATCGGTATTTACCTCCACACATTGTGTGGGCATGCTGGCGGGCTTGTCAAAGATCTGGAACTGGTACCAGCCTGGTATGAGGGAATGGTCACAGATGAAGTCCTGGAGGGCTGACCGCTGCAGGCTGCGGGAGCTGAAACTGGTGCTGCGGTATGGGTTCTGGAGCAGAGAGTGACCCCCCGGAGCACATTCTGGGGGCAGCACTGAGGATAGACACAAGCAGCCATACATGTAGCACGAACATGAGTCAATAAGGTGCTGCTGTGTTTTCACTCAAAGCACGTACACACGCACGCATATGCACACAATTTGATTTGAAGTTACCAATCCCAAGTTACCCCCCCAACACACACACACAAAAACTGAGTTAGCAATGAAACACTGTCAATACCATGTTGCAACCATGTAATAACTAGGCCTAGCCTGATCATAACAATTGTAAAATAGGAGTTATGGGATTATGAGACAAATTAATGTTGAAAATATGTTGATCTTGGTGATCTTGTTTGTACTTTTGTGCATAAAAACAACATTTATTTGGAGAAATGAAACTCTTAACAAAACAACAATTGTTGGAGTTGGAACGTCTAGGAGTTGTGACTAGAGGGAGTACAACTATGACCGGAAGTTCCTTTTCGCATTTTAGCTAACCCTAAACTTTTTCTAACCATAACCTAAGTCTCCTAACCTGCCACATTAATTATCCTAACCTGCTGCATAAATTATCTTAACCTGCTACGAAAAAGTAACTTCCGGTCGTAGCTGTACTCCCTCTAGTCAGAACCAAGTAAAAAATGGTGACATCATAGAGACACTGACATTCTAGATGCATCAATCAAACAATTACTTGACTAAACAACAAATTACTTTCAAAAAATGTTGTGTTAAAATAGTTAAAATAACTGTTTATAACTATGGAGGATCATAACCCTTTCCAGAGTAACGCCTTCACACCTGACTCAACACAAGGTAAGCATTTTATGTTCAATTACAATTCAAACCTCTCAAAACTGTCTGTTAGCTTTTCAGCTCTCTAACTATCTATGCTTCATGCTTTATTCTAAAGTTAGCATGAAATTATCATTTTGCATGACAGAAATTAACAAGGAAAAGGCATAATGACTTTACAAATGTATTTATTCATAATTTACTGATAAAAATATTTTGTGAATCAAAAAAATTATAATTTGGTTTCCTTTCAGGAAACAGCTTGCTGGCAGGACAGATAACTCTGGTCATAGATCACAGCACAAACCCTCCGGTTGTAACAGCCCATTTCCAGCAGCCTCCTAATCATCCCAATCTCCTTCATCACCATCTTCATCATCACCATCAACCCTTTCTTTCTCATCCTCTAACCCATCAACATGCAATCTATGGCACATCGTTGTCTACCAAAGATCAGCCCCCTCAGCCACCACCAGTGCCACAAATCTGGGCAGTATGCCCCCCACCAGGGTACATCTGTGTGGCTGCACCAGCACCAGCAGCTGCAACCAACATTACAATGGTACCTATTGACACAACACTGAACACTGGCAATCCAGTTGTCCCATTGGATGAGGCTACAGGAAGCCCTGTGATGGAAGCTACTAAAAAGAAAGAGGAGGAAGCAGAGCAGGGAAGAGGGGAGACGACAAAGAAGACGGCCATCATTGGAGAGGTTGGTGATAGTAGTGATGGCGTGAACAGTGAAAAGATAGAAGGTGAAAAGAGGGATGGTGAAAGGAGTGTAGAGGAGAGTAACCCTAGTCCTGTGAAGGAGGTGGTCCAATGTGCAAGGAGCGGTGCTGCAGATGGAGGTGGGGACAGAACAGGTTCAGACATTTCCTCAACCAGGAAGCAGAAAGGTAGCGTTAATGGGGCTAAGTTAGGGGCGCGGCCTACCCCAAAGACTCCCCAACCACCAAGGAGCCGTCTGGGTCATCAGATGATGCAGTCTGTTCAGGTTTTCCACAAACTTGGGGTAAAAGCCCAGACATCCAATCAGTCCAACCAGTCCATTCCCAATGAACAAATGACAGAAGAAAAAGTCATTTTGATGGACCAGGACCTGCTAGACTCTGAGACGATTCATGTTACCGTAGCAAACAGTAACTCCTCAGTGGTGGAAATTAGAATACGAGATGATGTAGATACTATTGGGGCATCCCAAGCTGAACATCCTTCGTCTGCAAAACCAACTGTGTTTGACAACCCAATAACACTTGACAACCTTTCACAGAAGTCTGCTAGCTCCACAACCAAGTCTGTCTCCCCATCCTGTCAGAGTAGGCAACCAACTTCATCAGGGGGAACAATCCACAGCGACCCCACACACTCCCAACCCTTCGCACCACCCATTACCCCAAACCACCCCCTGTTCAAAGCCCCCAACCCTCACCCAAGGAGAAGGTACCGTGGTTCTCGCCATCAGTGTCCCTCATTACCCAACACGTGCCATCACCCAACCCCTCCTGGGCAGTACGGGAGGTTACCCCCTCCTGATTCCCTCTACTTTCCCAGCCCGTGGCAGGCCTCAGTGCCCATCTCTCTGTGGCAGAGGGAGGAGAGGGAGGACATGAAGAGGAAGACCCAGCAGCAGAGAGAAAGGGTGTCCCGGATCACCAAACTGGGCTGGGACCACAATGTGTTAATCAACAGGGACCAGTACACTCTGGAGAAATACCTGAGTAGTCCCACAGTACCCATGCTGAAGGGCACCATGAGCGCCTGGAAAAAGCTAATGGAGCTCTGGAATAAATGAATGGCAATTTTTTTGGTTTGCACGTGTTTAGTGTATCTTTTCGGAAACTATAGTGATGCACAGGGTATACTACAAAAGGTGGTAAAGACGGTTCACTTCTATGTTTTCTACATTGACTGTCACTGTACTGTATGCAAGTCACAGACAGTCGTGTTTCACTAATTGAAAGTGATTTACAGGGAAGTGTGATTGTCAAATCCACTATGCACAGTGAGGAGATCCACTTTGTATGTGATTGTCTTCTACTTCCCCTACATCTATGTTGTAATTTAATGTATCCAATGACAGTCCCAGCTGGGAGCAGTTAAGAGTGGAAGTGTTTAGTATGAAAGGATCCGTTACCAAACATGGCGTCTCCAAACATGGTGTCTCTTTGGCTACGGAACTAAGCCGCAGCCAAAGCTAACAGCTTTATTATTTATAGGCTTCCAAGTCAAGTAGAGACACTTCAGCCTTGGCAGGATGTGACTGCTAATGTCCATATGGTCCATTTTAATATATGCCTTCACATGAGAGGTATCATAAAAGGGGGAAGGAACATGAGGTACTTGCTATTCAATGGCATGTGGTAAAAAACTGCTGTGGTGATCAGAATGTTGCTTACGATAAGCATGTTTAAAGCAGCTTCAAAGACAGTCTGACTTCTCTGTTCAGAGTGAAATGTGAAATTGAAACAGGAGGGAAAGTATTTATTTGGAGCATACCGAAGCAAGATCCTCGGGTTTTGGACAGAATCTAAATGAAAGACATCCTCTTGAAACTTTGCTGCGAGGGAAAGTAGACCAACTGAAAATACAGCTGTTCTGAAGCAGGAATGTTTGGTAGTTGCCACAGTAACACCAGCTGTGCTCACCTGAGTAACAATTCTGACATCACAGTCAGGTAATGGTGGAGCAACATTCTAAAAACATTCTAAAATGTGCTACAGATGCTCTTGATTTCATGTAGGTGTGTCTTTTATAATGTATCTGGCATAAGAGCAGAGGATAAAAATGAACTTTCAGTACAATTACCAACAACACTTATTACAACAAGATCATGGTAAGTGTGTTGTTTGAACATCTTTTAATAGCATAACCACAAAACAATAAGTTATGAAACAATCAGAAATTGCTTCACTAGGAAAAAGTGTACTTAGGTCGTACTAGCATCAAATATGATTACTATTAATTGCAAGCCTAACAAAAATAGATGGAGTTGTGATTCATGATTTTTTAAATATTTTACATAAAACTAATTTGATTGTCTTCAATATACAGGACATCATTCAAATATGGGCCTAGATTCTGCTGTTCTTGCAAACATTTCCACAGTGGCCTACACCTCTGGAGGTATCATCCAGCCATCTACTCCATTGATTGATTATGTCTACACTCCACAACCTCAGCACCTTCAAATGATGCCTATTGGACCAGCCTGGCCCTCACAGCCATACTACTGTGTTCCAACCATGGTGGGTGCTTTTTTACCTCCCGTGTCAGTGGTTGATCACAGCATCCCCTCTATGGTGATGAAAGGAGGGAAGCATAAAAGGCAACGAGCTGTTAGGTCGAGGGCAAAAAGAGACCCTAACAGTTTCACTCAGAAATATAGGAGACTGATGACAGTGATGGGCAAGACTGGAACGAAAATTGACGACACCTCTTATACAAACTATCAGAGATGGGACGTTACTGATATGGTCAATCTTCCAAGTCAGGCATCTGAGGCCAAAACAGAAGAGGTGGGTACCTCTGACAGAGACTTATATATGCTTAATGAAGAGCAGAACAGCATTAGGGAAAATAAAGACGAAGACAAGATGAATAGAGAGAAAGATGGAGACAAAACTCAAAAAGTGAGAGCTGTGGGACTTAAAGGCCAACATGAGATGAGCATGAGGCAGAGTATTCGCAGCCAAGCGAAAAGTCATAGCCCAACTAACCAAGCCACAGTGACGACAGTTGGACAAGTTGTTGCAGGTGACGACAGGAGCTTTCAGAGCTACCCTACCATCGTTCACTCTCAGCAGCACCTGGTCAGTCCATCTCTCCTCAGCCAAGACAGGAACTCTCATAGTCAATGTCCTGAGATACCCTTCAGAACTATATCTCTGTCCGAGTGGGCGGCCCTCATGGACACGCGTCTCTTCCCACCTTGGTCACAGGGGTCAAAGGCTTGTGTGGTTGGAGAGGATACAGAGACAGGCTTGGCCCCTGCTGCCTCCAACAACTGGTCAACAGACTGCCATAGCAATGAGAGTCGAAGGTATGTGCCCTTGGATGACAGCGCCTTGATTGATGAACTTTACTATCAGTATGCATGCCACAGATTTACACCATTCTTACCAGATGGACAGGACTAACGAATGGAGAGAGCAGGTACAAAATCACAGGAGACTTTTGACAATGTTTATCTGGCTCTAATAAATTATATATATTTCAGCATTAAAAACGGTATTGTCACCTTTTCTTCCATAGCTATGCTACATTTATCACCCAGTTCATAATAGTAGGCCTACTGTGTTCATAATTTTCATCGTAAACCATGTCCGTTGAAAAAATAAGTTTGAAACCCATTGGTAGGCTACAGGTAATTATCGCACATCATTTTACGGTCTACATACAATTTAGTCCCAATTTGGCATGATCAATTAATAACATTGGCATATCACTTACCTGTTTGACAAAACATTGTATTGGGGAGTAAAATGATAAGGAAATACAAAAGTTCCAAAACTCTGTTAAGTTTCATCGTTCACGAGCCAATGTGAAGCCTTCCAAAATGACCACTGACAGACCACGGTTTTACAAAGGTCCCTGGCTCCTCAAAAGGTATGCTCAGTTCAGCTGCCTTCGGTTTTCCAGTAGCCTAAAAAATAGTATGGATAGGCAGAAATAAACGGCAATAAAAGACAGCCGAGAGTCAAAGAAAGTCAGTTTCTAAGAGGTTCGCATGAGCTGATAAAAGCACTTCCCCGCACACCGGACTGCGGAGCGTGACCACAACCTGCAAGAGCAATAGCAGCAACATATTAGGGGGAGCGTCCACGAACCTTATCTCGACTTAATCTACAGCCGCGGCTGTTTGGACAAGGATAAGTGATAAAAGGATTAAAGTCGGGGACTATCCAGCTGCATCAACAGGAAAGTGGTCAAGTCGTCATCATGATTTGTGGTCATTCATTCGATGAGAACTGATGCAGCTTTCAATTTTGAGCAAATGTAAAAATGGTAGGCCTAAATCAATTATGAAATAAAAGTAGAATTTATGCTTTTTTGTTGTTGAAAATAATGGACTGTTATTACAATGTTTGTTCTTGGTACAATATTATTAGTCATGATAGATTTTTCCTCTGGACTGTAATTACCACTCAACAAACTGGGAACTCTACCCAAAACACATCATCATTTTGTTACTGTTGTTGCTGATGAGTGGATGACGTTGTATACTATCATATTTACAAATGCATAATAAACAAAAACTATGGAAATTAATATTAGCACTAAAATGTATGACATTACCATTAGTTGATTGAACCTGACCAACTTTACCGAGCTTGGCAGGTAATTTGCCTTATAATTATTCTGCAGTATACAATAATTATACATTCCATACGCCCATGTAGGACCAGAACAGTAAGATTAAACTGAATTTACCACAGGCAAAGATGTGTACAGTCTAGGATTTTTTTTCTCCCTAGTCATCTCAAAAATGTGTTGTTTTCTCTCTAATTATCCAGCGACAATCTAGGCCATAATGATGTCCATCCACTATGCAGTCATCGGATGTTTAGTCCCTACCAGATGGTCATACTGTATCTTTCAGGAAAATGACTCTGCCAAATAGTGAGATTTTGGGTAGGCCACATATCACGTAGGCCAATATAGCTCACTCTAAACGGCATCTTTCCATTCTCATTTAATTTGAAAGTGTATTGTGCAACCATATACCTTGCTTACTGCATTCCAAGATCTCTTTCAGTGTTTGGATTTGACCCGACAATGATCGCTCAGTTTGAATTGTTTATACACAGATGTAGGATCTTAATTTGAGCCAGTTTGCTACAGCAGGAAAATAATCCTGCAGCAACATGTTGATTGAAATATGGAAATGTTTTGTAGGGGCTGATACATTTGTTATGGCAAATCAAGTATGACATTTTTAAGTGGAAATTACTAATGTTTGCTTTTCCTGATGTATGGGGAAATTCTCAGCAACAATAGTGATCAAATTAAGATCCTACATAGAGAAAAATGTGAAATGCTATTCATTGCTGAGCCCCAGTTTAACCTATGATATAAAGGCAAATCTGTTCAGTGATGTGTGAGACATAAAAAGCAGTCAGATCACCAGAAACCAGCTGTTGAATTGTGTTTATAAAGACTGCCATTTTACCATAACACATTGACATCCCACACTGACATTTGTTTGAGAACTGTTAGAATTACATAACACAGAATTACACTATAAATTACACTATATCTTTCAGGTAAAACATAGATATTCCCCTCATGCAGTTTCTTTCCCATAACAAGTAATTAGGTAAAATCTCAATCCTGCATTCCTAATCACTTAGTTTTTCAACCATGTAAACACTATATACAATCATGAATAAATCTAATCTTGGGAAAGAATAAGTGATCGGACACAACAAATACAGGTAATTGGCAATTTGATCGTTTAATCTAAACACTTGACCTCATTTTGTGCAATTTTTCCTATTACAATCAGTTATGCATGCATGGAGTGAAGAGAAAATACTACTTCCTATACCTCCTGTGGGAAATCTGATATCAGCTAATGGAATACTGGTGTGTAATTACCTTGACCTCCACTTACAAACTCTGATTGCACAACTTCATGTACACACAACATGGTTTTGGTATTCATGCTTTTAGCCACCAATTTGTGCAACACAAAACGCGGCCCTCTCACAAACAATATTTACAAAACAGTGTAAAGCCTACTACTAAAGCACACACAGTTTTAACTATAATCACCAACATAAAGCAAAGGAAGCAAAAAACTAAATATAAAGACAGAACAGGCTCCATGATTTATGTCAGTAGGAAAAGTAATTGATAGCTCTAGTGAGAGGCCTTACAGGGCCATTACCGGACTGACCTTGTCCATGTAGCCCAGTGGCGTTGCAACAGGGAACCACTCCAGAGGCCAAAGCTATACACGTGTCTAGACATGTGCTCACATGCCCAGCCCACTTCTGCTTATTGATAGAAAGATGGCACTATGGAGAAAGTGATGTTCATTATAATCAGTTGCCAAGGAGGAGGTACTGCTGAGCAGATTGGCATATTGACATTGTCAATTGTTATACAGACGAAAAGGATGGGAGGCTATTAGATAACATGGTAAAAACTATGGAAATAGTTTCATTATTTCACTAGACACTATGCAGTATTAAAGCTGTCGATATATATGACCTTGCTTCTGGTGCCCTAGCTGTACAGGAAATAAAAAATAACCCACACACTGCTTGTTGTGCTCCAGAAACAACCTAAAATATGAGGTCTTCATCAAGTCTCAAGTCAGTTGCTGACCTCTGACCTTTTTATATATGCATTCAGTGTTCCACCCTTTCTGACATGACATCGAAATATGACATTGACCCAGCACCCTGATTTACACTGCAATCTGTTCACTTTTTATTTATTTCTAAGACCAAACATCCTGTTTCTAGACACAGATAAAAGTATGCCTACCTAAGGGAGGAGGGGTGAGAGGGTAGACAGTTGAAAGGATTGTTTAAGCTCGTGACTGAGCTTAAACAACGGTAAAAACAGACGTTGGGTCCTGGAACGTGGTCAGAGACGGGCTGTGGCCCAGGCAGACGGGGGCGTTGAGCTGGAGGAGAATGGCTGGGGAGGAAATAGGAGACAGCTTAGTAATGAACCCAAGCAGTTAATGGGAGAACCATTTCCACAGCCCACCTCCACAGTCCACACACTATCGGCTGCCATTTGTTCTTTGTATTCTGTATTTAGCTTTGTGTGTTTCTTTATTTCAGTACACCTACCACTACCAGAGATATCTCTGTTTCACAGTATGATTTGTCTGGGCTATTCACTTGTTTGTGTTCAGACAATATAGCAATTAGGCACCGATGACAGTTCTCTGCTTTGGCACTCTCCAGTACACTTACTGTGGGGTTAAGTGGGATGTGTTTAAGTGCACTTAAACAGAGGGTCAACAGTGGCCTCTCAGGTTGACAGCTTTGACAAAAACCCACAATAATTGATACAACCGAACCTTGAAGGCTTGGTAGCTGTAAATGACATTGGATACAATGGCGAGCACTATTCGAAGAAACAGCTGAAAAGGCAAAGGTTGAACCCAGCGCTCTATCTCAGATTTATAAGGGCATTAGGGTCAACTCCTTTACAGGGGCTGTATGGCCTGTATCAGGTTTCCTGTTGCTTTTAGCCTCTCCTGTCAGCTGTCCTGATGGGCCCAAATAAAAAGGCCACCACAACAACTGCGTGGGTAAACTCTCCCACATGCAGATATGTATTTGTGTAAGGGGATACCCTCCGCTTTACGTCTGACCCCAATATATTGCAGCTGTGACCTCTGACCTCCTCTGTCTGTGTCAAGACCTGAGGTTCCATCCTCATTCGACCACAGGATATTGGGAATCTATCAGGAAAAAAAAGAGAAAGGTTTCTTTCAGAATGCCCAAAAATGTTTTACTCATAGCACAACTGACCATTATAGATGGCTGACTTAGCATAGCACAATGGCAACTGAATACAATGAATTCAGTTATGGTTTGTGTATGTTTCTCTTAGTTGCCTTGAGAACGCTGACCTGAAAGGAGGAAACAGTCTTGAAGATAACTCATGATACTATTCTAAACAACGTAATGTCCAACAACTTAATTGTTGCTTGGGGATAAAGCTGACAAAAAACACTGAGATGTGACCAGATCCATTTCACAATGACCACAAAATGTTGATGAGGGGGCTACTCATTTTACTATTGGGACAGTTATTACAAAGACATAATTAAAGATGGAAATGTATTGTGCAGGACAGAACTTCCTGCTGACCGTCTGATTTGTCTGGGAGGGTTCGTCTGTAAAAGTATCTCCATGTAGCTATAGTAGACATAAAACAGCTGTCTGATTCAGAGAATGATAGCAAGTTAGGGTCTGGAAGAGGCATAATCTCTGCATGCCCTGGCCTGTCTCTAGAGGGTTTCTGATGAAGCATTCATTATAAACTGTTTGCTTACCAGGTAGGCTACACTGTGTCTTACTCATGGAAATATGCCTCGGAATTTAACTTAAATAGTGAGAGAACTGCTGAAATAAACTCAGCAAAAAATGAAACGTCCTCTCACTGTCAAGTGCGTTTATTTTCAGCAAACTTAACGTGTAAATATTTGTATGAACATAACAAGATTCAACAACTGAGAAATAAACAACTGAGAACAAGTTCCACAGACATGTGACTAACAGAACAGAAATGGAATAATGTGTCCCTGAACAAAGGGGGGGTCAAAATCAAAAGTAACAGTCAGTATCTGGTGTGGCCACCAGCTGCATTAAGTACTGCAGTGCACAATATTTGCCAGTTCTTGCTGTGAGATGTTACCCCACTCTTCTACCAAGGCACCTGCAAGTTCCCGGACATTTCTTAGCCCTCACCCTCCGATCCATCAGGTCCCAGACGTGCTCAATGGGATTTAGATCCGGGCTCTTCGCTGGCGTTGGCTGAACACGGACATTCCTGTCTTGCAGGAAATCACGCACAGAACGAGCAGTATGGCTAGTGGCATTGTCATGCTAGAGGGTCATGTCAGGATGAGCCTGCAGGAAGGGTACCACATGAGGGAGGAGGAGGTGTTCCCTGTAACGCACAGCGTTGAGATTGCCTGCAATGACAACGTTCAGTCCGATGATGCTGTGACACATCACCCCAGACCATGACGGACCCTCCACCTCCAAAATCGATCCCGCCCCAGAGTACAGGCCTCGGTGTAACGATCATTCCTTCGACGATAAACGCGAATCCGACCATCCCCCCTGGTGAGACAAAGGGATGTCTGGTGAGGATGCCAGGGATGTCTGGTGAGGACCTGCCTTACAACATGCCTACAAGCCCTCAGTCCAGCCTCATTCAGCCTACTGCGGACAGTCTGAGCACTGATGGAGGGATTGTGCATTCCTGGTGTAACTCGGGCAGTTGTTGTTGCCATCCTATACCTGTCCCGCAGGTGTGATGTTTGGATGTACCGATCCTGTGCAGGTGTTGTTACACGTGGTCTGCCACGGCGAGGACTATCAGCTGTCCGTCCTGTCTCCCTGTAGCGCTGTCTTAGGCGTCTCACAGTACGGACATAGCAATTCATTGCCCTCTGCAGTCCTCATGCCTCCTTGCAGCATGCCTAAGGCATGTTCACGCAGATGAGCAGGGACCCTGTGCAACTTTCTTTTGGTGTTTTTCAGAGTCAGTAGAAAGGCCTCTTTAGTGTCCTAAGTTTTCATAACTGTGACCTTAATTGCCTACCGTCTGTAAGCTGTTAGTGTCTTTACGACCGTTCCACAGGTGCATGTTCATTAATTGTTTATGGTTCATTGAACAAGCATAGGAAACAGTGTATAAACCCTTTACAATGAAGATCTGTTAAGTTATTTGGATTTTTACAAATTATCTATGAAAGACAGAGTCCTGAAAAAGGGACGTTTCTTTTTTTGCTGAGTTTACATATATTACGTATAACAAGAGACATTCCCTCTCTATGCAGACTCCTCTTTCTCTCTCCCAGCCTCCTCAACTGATGTTTTCAAAACACACTACATACTTTTCACTTAGAGTATGTAGTGCCATCTAGTGGTTTCTTATTTACCTCAACCCACTTATTGGAGACCAAATTAATAATTCAGAAATAATTAGAAATTCCCTCTGTCAACCTGGACTCAAGGGTAGACATAATATAGTAAAGGTAAATCAGGGACACTCCAATTAGTAAGATATGTTAGGTTTCGTTTTGGTATGTATTCATTTGTGGATGTCCATCATTCATTTTGTATGACATGTTACGAATTACAATTCGTGCAATATGTTATGAATTTGCAAATCGTATGATACACTATGTGGACACCCCTTCAAACTAGTGTATTAGACTATTTCAGCCACACCCGTTGCTGATAGGTGTATAAAAAAGGATGCCACCTTTCCAACAAGTCAGTTCGTCACATTTCTGCCCTGCTAGAGTTGCCCCGGTCAACTGTAACTGTGTGGAAACGTCTAGGAGCAACAATGGCTCAGCCGTGAAGTGGTAGGCCACACAAGCTCACAGAACGGGACTGCTGAGTACTGAAGCGAGTAGCTAAAAATCGTCTGTCCTCGGTTGCAACACTCACCACTGAGTTCCAAACTTCCCCTGGAAGCAATGTCAGCACAATAACTGCTCATCGGGGGCTTCATTAAATGAGTTTCCATGGCCGAGCAGCCGCACACAAGCCTAAGATCACCATGCGCAATGCCAAGCATCGGCTGGAGTGGTGTAAAGCTCGCTGCCATTGGACTCTGGAGCAGTGGAAACACGTTCTCTGGAGTGATGAATCATGCTTCATCATCTGGCATTCCCGACGGACGAATCTGGGTAGGGCGGATGCCAGGAGAACTCTACCTGCCCGAATGCATAGTGCCAACTGTAAGGTTTGGTGGAGGAGGAATAATGTTCTGGGGCTGTTTTTCATTGTTCGGGCTTGGCCCCTTAGTTCCAGTGAAGGGAAATCTTAACACTACAGCATACAATGACATTCTAAACGATTCTGTGCTTCCAACTTTGTGGCAACAGTTTGAGGAATGCCCTTTCCTGTTTCAGCATGACAATGCCCCTGTGCGCAAAGCGAGGTCCATACAGAAATTGTTTGTCGAGATTGGTGTGGAAGAACTTGACTAGCCTGCACGGAGCCCTGACCTTAACCTCATCAAACTTACTTTGGGATGAATTGGAACGACGACTGTGAGCCAGGCCTAATCGCCCAACGTCAATGCCCGACCTCACTTATGTTCCAACATCTAGTGGAAAGCCTTCCCAGAAGAGTGGAAGCTGTTATAGCAGCAAAGGGGGACCAACTCTATGTTAATGCCCATGATTTTGGAATGAGATGTTCGACGAGCAGGTGTCAACATACTTTTGGTCATGTAGTGTATGTTGCAAATTCCAATTTGTTGTGGCTAACGTTAGCTAACGCTAATGTTAGCTAGTTGCCTAATGTTAGCTAGGCTAAAATTAAATCAAATCAAATTGTATTAGTCACATGTGCCTAATACAACAGGTGTAGACTAGAGGTTAGGGTTAGATAACATGCTAAGTAGTTGCAAAGTAGGTAAAAAGTAGTAAGTCAAATCAAACTTTATTTGTCACATGCCCCGAATACAACAGGTTTAAACCTTACCGTGAAATGTTTACTTACAAGCTCTTAACCAACAGTGCAGTTCAAGAAAGAGTTAAGAAAATATTTACCAAATAAATAAAAAACTAACACAAAATAACAATAATGAGGCTATATACAGGGGGTACCGGTACCGAGTCAATGTGCGGGGGTACACGTTATTGAAGGTAATTTGTAGGTAGGTAGGGATAAAGTGACTATGTGTAGACAATAAACAGCGAGTAGCAGCAGTGTAAAAACAAATAGGGGGAGGTCAATGTAAATAGTCTGGGTGGCCATTTGATTAATTGTTCAGCAGTCTTATGGTTTGGGGGTAGAAGCTGTTAAAAAGCATTTTGGTCCTAGACTTGGCGCTCCGTGCGGTAGCAGAGAGAACAGTCTATGACATGGGTGACTGGAGTCGTTGACAATTTTTTGGTCTTTCCTCTGACTCCGCCTAGTATATAGGTCCTGGATGGCAGGAAGCTTGGCCCCAGTGATGTACTGGGCCTTACACACTACCCTCTGTACTGCCTTACAGTCAGATGCCGAGCAGTTGCCATACCAGGCGGTGATGCAGCCGGTCAGGATGCTCTCGATGGTGCAGCTGTAGAACGTTTTGAGGATCTGGGGACCCATGCCAAATCTTTTGGAGGGGGGAAAGATTTTGTCATGCCCTCTTCACGACTCTCTTGTGTGTTTGGACCATGATAGTTCGTTGGTGATGTGGACACCAAAGAACTTGAAACTCTTGACCCGCTCCACTACAGCCCCGTCGATGTTAATGGGGGCCTGTTCTGCACGCCTTTTCCTGTAGTCCACGATCAGCTCCTTTGTCTTTCTCACATTGAGGGAGAGTTTGATGTCCTGGCACTACACTGCCAGGTCTCTGATCTCCTCCCTATAGGTTGTCTCATCATTGTCGGTAATCAGGCCTACCACTGTTGTGTCGTCAGCAAACTTAATAATTGTGTTGGAGTCGTGTTTGACCACACAGTCATGGAGGAGGGGACTAAGAGAGCACCCCTGAGGGGCCCCAGTGTTGAGGATCAGCATGGCAGATGTGTGGTTGCCTACCCTCACCACCTGGGGGCGGCCCGTCAGGAAGTCCAGGTTCCAGTTGCAGGAGGAGGTGTTTAGTCCCAGGATCCTTAGCTTAGTGATGAGCTTTGTGGGCACTATGGTCTTGAACGCTGAGCTGTAGTCAATGAACAGCATTCTCACATAGGTGTTCCTTTTGTCCAGGTGGGAAAGGGCAGTGTGGAGTGTGATTGAGATTGCGTCATCTGTGGATCTATTGGGGCGGTATGTAAATTGGAGTGGGTCTAGGGTATCCGGGATGAGGTTGTTGATGTGAGCCATGACCCACCTTTCAAAGCACTTAATGGCTACCGACATGAGTGCTACAGGGTGGTAATCATTTAGGCAGGTTACCTTCGCACAGGGACTATGGTGGTCTGCTTGAAACATGTAGGTTTTACAGACTCTGTCAGGGAGAGGTTGAAAATGTCAGTGAAGACACTTGCCAGTTGGTCCGCGCATGCTTTAAGTACACGTCCTGGTAATCCATCTGGTCCCGCGGCTTTGTGAATGTTGACCTGTTTAAAGGTCTTGCTCACATCGGCTACCGAGAGCGTTATCACATAGTCGTCCAGAACAGTTGGTGCTCTCATGCATGCTTCAGTGTTGCTTGCTTCGAAGCGAGCATAAAAGGCATTTAGCTCGTCTGGTAGGCTCGCATCACTGGGCAGCTCGCGGCTGGGTTTCCCTTTGTAGTCCGTAATAGTTTTCAAGCCCTGCCACATCCGACGAGAGTCAGAGCCGGTGTAGTAGGATTCAATCTTAATCCTGTAAGTAATTAGCTAAAAAGCAAAAGTTGTCCATGATGAGATTCAAATACGCAATCTTTGGTTTGCTAGACGTTCGTGTTATATGCCCACCCATCCACCCCGACTACGTAGCCTTCTGTCTTCTGTAACCATACCAAACATAACATATAATACTAATTTGAGTGTCCCGGATTTACATTTACTATGTTACGTCTAGTGTACGAGACTAGGCTGCCTCTGTCTACACATCCTGACTGTGTAAATTACCATATCATTTTCTATTCTGTTACTCATAACAATTCAGTGATCAAACACATTTGTGAACAGACAAACACTGTAGATTAAATCAAATATTCTAAGAAGCTACACTAAAGTTTACACATTCGAAAACTACCCTTCAGGATAGAAAGTCAGCACAGACCACGTTATTTCATATGCCTCCAAATGACTCAGTCTTTACTAATCTGACAGGTCCTTAAGTTGGAGGGTTGGTATTGGCATTCAGAGGGCACATTGTTCCTTGGTTGCTAGGAAGTTTTTCTTTTTTCTTTTAGCGGAGTCTCCTGCTGTTCTCAGACCTTTTGCATATTCTTTATGTAAAGTCTCCAGACCCTGGTCACTTAGCAACCACTTTTATTGTATTAACACTTTCTTCCTGTGTTGTCCCTTACATCACTTCAAACAGTGCAAGCTGAACTTGAAACTTGCAGTGATTTCTGAACATGTGTCTTCTGTAACAGATTGTGTCTTTGAAATTCAAGGTAAGAGTAAAATTATTAATCCCCGGTCAACGCCGTTTGACGTTTTTAAAAGAGGTTGAAGTGTGTAATGTTAGACACAGTTTTCTACTGCTGTATGGTTGAGAAGTTCAATAGCCCTTCATTTTTTTCTTTGCACCTGAACAGGTTACCGTTCATACAATTTCAGGACTGTGATATCACAATGACCTCAAACAGTTATTTGGATCCATCGACATCAGTTTATTTTAATAAAAATACAGTCTTTTCTGCCAGCCTGAACTTAGCCACCATAAGAAGCAAAGGTTTTATCCGTCCTCATTATTCACATCAGGTTGACCCATGGAACTTGAAGCCGCCTGATTTCTCTCCTAAACTATACACATCTCTGAGTGTCCCTCAAAGGAAGAAAACAAAAAATACACACCAACCTTTACTGACACTTGCCTCCAGTGAGACAGCCTTCAGAGTGGACAGATTTACCCAAAACATTCTAATTGACCAGAATAAAAAAGCCCTGCCAAAGTTCAGCACATCATACAGACCTCCTGGCTCTTTAGAATCCAAGCTGATGTTCGTTAAAACAGGGAAATACCCTCCTGTGGCCTACAAGAACCCTAAACCACATAACTTTAGACAGGTATGGTGCTGGAACATAACATAACACCTTCCTTACATGTTCTTTGTGATTTCCATGATTTGTACAAAATACTGGTACTAAATTCTTGCCGTGTATGACTCTAACACAAGATGACAACAAATATATTGAAAAACATTTTGCTCTGAAACATTTAATTTCAGCTTGCTGATGACATGCCAAATATAGTTACTGCAGCTGAAAGGGATCCTGGTCACTTGAACTTCAAATCTCAGCACCTGAGTATAAGTAAGTCAGCTTTCCTGAATATTGGTGCGTAGACACTGCTCTATTCCTGTAATTAGACAATTTCCTAAGCATCATCCATTTTGTGCTTACTCATGACATAAGCACAAGGTCATTTATCATTTGAAAGCTAAGTCCATGGCCTTTTATCAAAACTATGCCTACATTACACAGCAAACTCAGCAATATCATGCCGACTGTGACACTGGTTTCCATTCTACTCCAGTTAGGGGGACCAGATCGGACACAGACATTTATTCAAGGGAACCTTTGGGGAAGATGGACACCTATAAGCCAACAGAGCCTAGATGGGAGGCCAGGCTCACACTCCCTAAATTGCCCTGGCCCCCAAAATCTGCCTCCTACACTGTGAGTGAGCTGGTTTATGTCCAGCCTGGCTATAGGCCCCACACCATTTTAATTCAATGCTTTCATGCTACTTTAGGCCACTTCAGTAGCATGAGTGTTGACTTGGTCAGTTACCAAGTTATTATGCTTTTTCAACACAAAAGTGCTAAAACAAAACCATTTACCCGCCCGCCACTGTTTCGGTAAAAAGCTTAGGGCTGGAGAAAGGTAACCACTCAAATTCATAGGCAGAGATATTGATGCAAGGATTGACCCTCCATGATATCAAAATTATTGTTTTAACTACATGTTTTAAGGCTATACAGTGCAGGATCATCTTTCCGCTATTAAAAAGCCTAGAGCATAAGGCAAACCCATAATAAATATAGTGTCTTCTGCTTCAAGTGTACTGATATACATTTTCTGAAATATTTTCTTATTTTCAGAGACACAGGTACAGACGCGGAGTGTACAGTGCTTTCATGGACAGAGTAGAGGAGAAGATCTCCAGCTCTTGGAAAACTGGCTGACACTTTGACCTCCTAAATCGTCTATGGAGTCCACAGCTGTGCAGTGATATGTGCATCGCCTCCCCTATAATTTCCAGTGTGTTAAACCAGACAATATGTTCTAATCTGGGTGTGTGAAAGGCATGGCTGAAATATTTGCATTCACAGAAAGGAATCTTGCAGGCTATAGCCTAATAAAAATACTTCAAGGTATCATGAAAATACAATAATTGTAAGCTAGACTAGAGAGTTCATTGCAAAACAATTGCACTTGCCATGACTCTTTTTGAAAGATGTCAGTTTTTTTAAATCTAGGCCTAATAGGCCATTGTGTGTGTATAAATCTATTCGCTCAGACAATAGGCAACAAAGATAATCTCAGTAACTGGAAAATGTAAACAAAGTGTGTCATTACAATGCCATTGAAACTCATTTCTAAAATGTAGGCCTATATGCAATTAAAGTTCACAATTGGAGAGCAGCTAATCTCAATTAATCCAGAACAAAAGTCTTGAGTAATTGGTCAGATGCTCGATTAAATTCTGGGTCCATACATGAGGGAGGGAGAAGGGAACAAACAGCTCCACCCTCTCTCTTTGCAAGTTAGGGGCAAGTCAATGGGCCAAATGTTCCCTCCCCTTTCCGAAATTCTAAAGCACCGGAACTAATGCTGCTCATTATCTCACACTTCCCGTTGTATCATGACAAATTAGTGTACCATTTATGTTAACGTAGTCTGTCCACGAGAGATTAGAGAGCAGCCAAACTAATTTCGGAACCCGGAACCAAATTATTGCAAATGTTTGTTCATGTTACTAGCAATTACAAGCACATTCCTATTGCTAAACATGCCCCACATTTGAAGGCTATATAAAAGTTCACATTTGAGAAAAAAGTTATGTATATTTAGAAGTTGTAGCCTACACATTGTATTCCTGACCTGGGGGGTATACTACAAAGCAGCATCAATGATTTAGCTAGCTAACTTTTATAAGCAACCAGAAATAACTTGGTTTTATGGTTAATAAAATAAAATTGTTTGTTAAATCAATTAGACCATCCCCATGTCAAGCTTATCTTTCTACAAAATGAAAAAAGTTATCAGAATATTTAGACAAGTTAGCTGGCTAACTCCATAATCCTGTTTTGTAGCATACCCACAGAGTTTCTAAACCTTGTTATAAACTGGGTGGTTCGAACCCTGAATGCAGATTGGCTGAAAGCCATGGTATATCAGACCGTATACCATGGGTATGACAAAAAAATATTTTTACTGTTGGTAACCAGTTTGTAAAAGCAATAAGGCACCTTGAGGTATTTGGCCAATATACCACGGCTAATGGCTGACTCCAGGCACTCCGCAGGTAGCCTAGCAGTTAACAGAGTCGGGCCAGTAAACGAAAGGTCGCTGGTTTGAATCCCCAAGCTGACTGGGTTAAATATAAATATATATATATATGTGTGCCCTTGAGCTAGGCACTTAACCCTAATTGCTCCTGTAAGTCACTCTGGATAAGAGTGTCTACTAAAATATAAAAATGTAAGACATTGTGCTTAAGAACAGCCCTTAGCTGTGGTATATTGGCCATATACCCCTCTGCAGCAGACCATGGATATACTGACAATATACATGTCCCTCTGCCCTAACAAAACCGTTGTCCACAAAGCGGCACGGAGGGCTGTCTAGCTCCCGCCTATCCTTTCTTTGAATTGGTGGATACATCTCATTATTGTAATCCTTTTAAACATATTTGATTAGGGTCGTTGACGTCAACCGCCTGCATTCAATGGAGAGAGATGCAATGCTACTAGCCTCATGATTGAGTATGCATAGCCATCTCGAGACAACTCCAATATAAAGTGTTTTTTTTTTTTTTAAGTTCACGGGATGTCACGTGTCCTACTTATAACAGTACACTCCTAACAACTTAAGCATTACAAAACTTCTATTCGATCAAGTAAACCTCGTGTTGCAAATAAGCCATTCAACGCCACCTGCTGTAGGGAGGCAGATTTTCCGCCGAGTTGGGCCTCTCTTTTTCTGTCTGTACTCACCAACTTCGATTGTTTATAAATTGGTTTGACCTGTATGGCGAGCTTTGGTCACGTCCACATTTTATCCAACAGGTGCTTGCGTTTAGTAATTACAATGTTTTTTGTTGATGGGTGTTTGCCTAACATCTGTCTTTGTTGAATATTTATGTTACATTATGTCCTGATGTGTTGAAATGTATTATGTATTTGCTAGTGATATTGAAACTAGTGAAGTATTGATTAGGCTATTGAGTGAGATATTTATTTAAATTGAGGAAATACCAGTTTATGTTCATTTTGGATTATCCCAGTGTTAAGGGTTGGGTTATTTTTTACCTTATTAGCCTGAGGTGGCTCATTTTCGGGAAAATTTTGGCTGGAGTGGTATGTTGTCCCAGCTGGGGCTCTGCTAAACTCAGCAGTGTGAGGAATTGTCCGCACTCTGCCTAAAAGGAATCTAACCTTCTGCACCTATAAATAAATTCCAAAATGTTGGGCATTTTGCACCTGATTCTGTCTGACTCCTTCTTTGCAACCCCCTGACAAGACGGTCAGTGCTATGCGGGATCCCTGGGACGTCCCTGACCTAACCCATACCTTCACCATTTTAAATGTAAACTTCCATGAGGCGCTATTTATGAAAACATAGGCTACCGTATTTATTATGAATTAAAATGAACATAAAATGTATCATATATAATTAACATTATTTCAATAGATACCGCAGGATTAGAATTTATACAATTAATCCTGTGATTATTCTCATTATAAATTCAGTATGCGTGGGATACATTTTGTACTATTGACCAATCAGTTTGAAAGTAAACAGATAAGGACGCATCATGGGGCGGCGCTGTTTAGCGTGTAGGAAAACCCAAACCAAGGCACATGCGACACACGAACACAGCAACAAAGAAAAACGGTAAATTAGGCATTTTTTATAGTTCAATAAGGTGTTCATTTTAATACATTCGTATCACAAACTATTTTGTGACGTTTCTTTTACTTCGACTTTTTACCAATATAGCCTACAGAATGCTTGGCTTGCTATGTTATGTTAATAACCATTCGTAATTATTATGTTTAGACTTTGGCCTAGCCTACTATCAGATACGTTTTTATTTTAGGCATTGTTCATGTTGCATAGTATTACGTAATGATAGTATAATACATCTATTGGCTGGAATAATGACGTTACAGCAACAGGTGATGGGCGTGGTTTGAATGGATACATTATTGATGGACTTCCCCTTAAACCAATCGTTTGCTAGAACATGAGCTGGGTTTTCCACAAATTGCACTGCAGTATTTATTATTCTATGGGAATGAAACCGTCTAGTAAAATAATAGAACGCTGCTGACCGCGCGACAGTCATCAGAAGCCCTGTACTGTGAACATTGGATAACATGTTACTGGACCTCGTGAACACAGATCCGCATATTCAGAGTGGATAGATGTAAGTGATGCCCTGCATGAAAATGTCTGGCTGGACGGAACGGTTGTAGGCTATGATAAAGATGTATGCCGCAATTTGAGAGCCTGGTATCAGGTCAAGTGACGTTACTGGCTGTCAGCATCTGTGTGCCTATCGACTTTATATTAATTTACGCCTAAAATTCAAGTGTGTAGCGTACCTTGACAAAGTCCGGTATTTCTGCATGGTATTTTCATTTGTGCCTATATAATTGAGAGTGTCTAATGAATGTCAAATGCATTTGGCAGTACTCAGGTCAAATGCTGTCCTCAATAAGTGAATAACACATGTATAACTGATTTGATCACCTATATATAGGCTATAGGTATTCTGTGTCGATTTAAGTTTGTGGTAGACTTATATTTGTGTCCTATTTTTGCTTGGCTAAAGTAATATTTGTTTTGTTTTTAGGTCACCTTTGCAATCCAATTGGAATATAATCAGTGCCAATCATCATTGGAGAAGTGGACCAACCTTTTTATTCCACCTGTTGTTCCCCACATGAGAAAATATGGGGAATAGATTATCTGAACCACAGACCTTCCTCTCGAGAATCCCCTTCTTTCAGTCGTTCCATATCGCCATTTTGGGACTGGACTCTGCAGGTAAAACAACTGTCCTGTACAGATTGCAGTTCAATGAGTTTGTCAATACAGTGCCTACCAAAGGCTTCAACGCAGAAAAGGTCAATGTGTCTTTTGGCGGCCACAGGACGGTGACCTTCCATTTCTGGGACGTGGGTGGTCAAGAGAAGTTGCGTCCATTGTGGAAGTCATACACACGCTGTACTGACGGAATTGTATTCGTGGTGGACTCTGTAGATGCCGAACGCATGGAGGAGGCTAAAACGGAGCTCCATAAGATCGCCAAGACCGGAGACAACCAGGGCGTGCCACTGCTGGTGGTGGCTAACAAGCAAGACCTGAGGCATTCTCTGAGCCTGGAGGAGATTGAAAAGGTGCTAGCGTTGAAGGAACTGGGCCCTGGCACGCCTTGGCACCTGCAGCCCACCTGTGCCATCATAGGAGATGGACTGAAAGATGGCATGGAGAGACTCCATGACATGATCCTTAAACGGAGAAAGATGCTCCGCCAACAGAAGAAAAAGAGATGATCAAGCAGTGAACTGAGTCTCTTGTTTTAAATGAAGGACAAAAGGAGATGTTCTCGCACCTGGGTGGATATAGGAATTCCCCCACAGGCTCGGCACACTGAGTTTTATCAGTCAATGTTAAACTGTAGGTTATCTTGTCTCAGACAGCAAAGTCTCTTGCTTCATCTTCAGTATTTGTTGCTTTTTAGTGGTTGAGAAAACACTATGAAGGTAAAGGATTTGGGGGTTTATAATTTATACAGGAATTTTAAAGTTGTCGTCACAAAGAATGGTTTTGATCCTTGGTATTAGACCATTAGTAATGGCTACTTCAAAGTGAACACCAAAAATGACAATTTTGACGAAGAACAGAAAATAAGTCACTTTTCTCTACAAAGGTTAGTGGGAGGACAACAAATGTGGTCTTCCTCAAAGGGAACTTTTGAACCTTGTAAAAGAGTGCCTAAGCTACTTTTAAATGTTGTACCTTTTTTTTTTTTACATGTTTCTTTCCTTCTCAAAAGGAAGGTACAGTCTTGCGCTTTTTGTCTGTCTAGTGTATCTCTACTGTCTGTTTGTTAATGCACTTTAGATTACATTTTTGATGGAGTTTACAGCCTTGAGGTTTCCCAATAGAGCTTATTACACAAAGAGTTTAGTTGCTTCAAAAGAAGCCAACTGTACTGGGTCCCTATTGGCCACATGAACAATAGATGGGATATGTGTTTCATGTTTTCATCTTTAATAAAGCCTCTTTGCAGCATTGCTTTTGTATTGAATGAGGGATATTTAAAAAAAATTTGATTATTTGTCGTCATAATATTTTTAGAGAAGTTCTGCAGATCTGATAAACCTGATGAGATGTGTCAAATGTATGTCTTCTGATTCTCATATTTGAAAGAAACTGAAGTAAATAAAAAATGAAGCTTTGGTTGCTCATGCTCACACTGTACTATTGGATAATTCATCTCCTCCCTTTTTTCTCTTTCTGAAAGTAAACAAGACGGATATGATTGAGGTGATGGTGGTTGAGTGTTTACTTGCAGTGTGATTATAGGGCCTGGAGTCCTTTTTTATGTTTTCTGGAGCCGAGAGGCTCAGCAATGCAGTCAGGGCAGTCTACTCTGTGCATGACAAGCCAGATGCCATACCCTGTACAACAGGCTGGGGCAGGAGGAGACTGGGGGGCTGGGGAAGCAGAGCATTTTTGTGATGGGGAGAGGCTGTTGTCACATAGCTCAGTGAAGTGAGGCCTGTTGCTCACCCATCCCTTTAGAACAATTGTAACCTTGTACTGTAGAGCAACAGGGGGAGCAGCAGTTGACCTACTATATATAGTACTATATTTGCATATGTTTCCCCTGTTATTCTGTTCTTTACAATGCTCCACTTCAAGTGCAGAATTTGCTCTTTGTTCTCATTATGTATTTGACAAAATTCTTAGACCTGTTTGTTTTTAACCTTTATTTTACTAGGCAAGTCAGTTAAGCACAAATTCTTATTTTCAATGACGGCCTAGGAACAATGGGTTAACTGCCTTTTCAGTGGCAGAATGACAGATTTGTACCTTGTCTGCTCAGGGTTGCAACCTTTCGGTTACTATTCCGACGCTCTAACCTCTAGGCTACCCTGCCTCCCCAAATGGTCTTGTATGTTATAGATGTCATTTCACTGTCCTTTCTTTCCTGATTCAAATGATATTATTAATGTTAATCCTACACCACATTTTACAATGTCTGTCTTTTGATTGATATGCATCAGGTTTTAAAGAAAGACAGTACGGCCTCAGGTCCAAGATTAATCTTGAGGTGTCACTCCTTATCTGTGTTGAGCAACGTTTCCCAGTTTGTTTTCCAAGGAAGGAAACCCTGTTCGATGGCAGCAACATATTCCTGCTATTCCCATTTCCTGCTCTCCATTCTAGGAAATGGAGGTAATGGGAGTGAGTGTGAGTCTGATCATGGGACTGGTTTTGGGGTCAGATCCTGATACAGGCCTGGTGGCAGGGTCTCTTCCTTTGATCCGCTGATGTAATTAACTAGGGATTAGGATTGGACATAGCTTTGGATATCAAATCAAATCAAATTTATTTATAAAGCCCTTCTTACATCAGCTGATGTCACAGAGTGCTGTACAGAAACCCAGCCTAAAACCCCACACAGCAAGCAATGCAGGTGTAAAAGCACGGTGGCTAGGAAAAACTCCCTAGGAAGAAACCTAGAGAGGAACCAGGCTGTGAGGGGTGGCCAGTCCTCTTCTGGCTGTGCCGGGTGCAGATTATAACAGAACATGGACAAGATTTTGAAATGATCATAAAACAGGCAGAACAGTTGAAACTGGAGAAGCAGCACGGCCGGGTGGACTCGGGACATCAAGGAGTCATCAGGCCAGGTAGGCCTTGAGGAATGGTCCTAATGCTCAGGTCCTCCGAGAGAGAGAGAGAGAAAAAAAAAAGAGAGAGAGAGATAATTAGAGAGAGAGCATACTTAAATTCACACAGGACACCAGATAAGAGAAGAAATACTCCAGATATAACAGACGGACCCTAGCCCCCCGACACATAAACTACTGCAGCATAAATACTGGGGGCTGAGACAGGAGGGGTCGGGAGACACTGTGGCCCCGTCCGACGAAAAAAGCTGGTTTCCTTTCTCACACTTTGCTTTTGCTAACTCAATTATAAACTAACATGGGAAAGTAATATTCATGGCCTGTAATGGCCCGTCATCACATGATATCCCTGTGCCCAACTAGTTTCCTGGACATCTAGGTGGCAGGTTTTATTTGACCGCTTGGCCCTAGCTGAGGTCAACTCTGTGACTATAGTAAGTCCCTCTCCTCAGTAACAGGATCACTGTAGGAAAGACATTGTCTCACGTCTGCACTGGCAACTGCGTGTTGCGTTAGGAAGACAATGGTAGGAAAGGAGAAAACCACTCCTCATTCCACTACTCTACTAGCAAACCTTGAGATTAGGAATGTCATGCGTCAACTCACTTTCTCAAAATGCAAGAAAATGTACATCAAGTCTGTCTTCTGGAGCAAGTCGGAATCAAATATTTCTGCGGAAATATTTTCTCTACCTGTGTAGTAAAAATATATTTTCTCTTAACTGTGTATACATTTTCAAGCTATGTACACTGTATTCAAGGGAAGTAGCAATAATGCATACTCCCCTGCTGCTCATTATGCAGGGTTATCATATCAGGATTCATCTTTCTTTTTCCTGTCTTAGCAAGCGAGTGGCCTATTTACATGTGAATTCTTCCATCGTCCCAGCAGCCTCTCTGAAAGTAGGGTGAACGGGGCCACCTGCAAGGGGAAAGAAAATGGGAGGGAAAGAAAGAAGGACAGAGAGCTCTAGAGAAGCTTGCTCTTGCTCTTCATTGGTGTAAGGTTGCTCTCTTTCCATTAATCCTCAGAGGCATGAAAAGAGAGACTGAGAAAAAGTGAACAGGACCAGATGGGCGTATAACAGGGTTTTACCAAATTTTGCCCGCGGGTGATTTTTATTTGGCCCCCCAAGTTTTCTGAGCAAAAGAAAACACCAGCAAATCAGCTCCAAGTGATTTTAATTTGGAAATCTGTTCCAAAGTATTCCCACGCATAATAGATATATGTGATTGTATACAAATCTAGGCAAGGTTTGAAATGATTATGTTTTAGTCAAAAATATCATTTTGGGCTTCAAATTAGCAGTCTTCAAATGATTTATCATTATGTTCTCCTGACTATCTGCTCCCGAAAAAATCGGCCTGCGGCTTAATGTAGTTTATGATCTCTGGCATATAATCTATCGTTGGTCCCATAGATTCATTCATTATCCGTTCATTAGGTATTATAACTTTCTGTATCATTGTTCTTATTATGAATATGTTCCTAGAAATTATCCATTTAATATTCTGGGTCTTGGAAGTCATGTGAAGTAGGACCAATAACCATTCTGTTGTCCTTGCTGTTGTTGCTTGTGGTGATTTATTTTGATAAAATATTGCTCAGTTGGTTTGGATATTGTGCTGGCAACGCCAACGCAATGAGTTAGTTCATTAGCTACTCACTGAATGTGAATGTGATTTTATTATTCCTATCTGGGCTGTTTTGCTATGCATAGAAGTCAGAACTGCCTGCATGTTCATGTATTGGCATCCCCTGCCTTACCCTGTGTGAAAGGCTCATTGTCAAGGTGATGATTGCTTTGTCAACTCTGTCTGTGACTGAGAGGGCTTGAATGTTGGCAGCTGTGATCTGTATGGGAGACTGTCTATGTGAGAGAGGGGGACAGAGAGAGAGAGATAATGTGTAGATGACTGTCATTCTCTCTGCCATTCGGCCATACACACACACACACATATATAGTGTGTATAAAAAAACTCCCGCCAGTCTAGTCATTGTGAAGCACAAGCCTGTGAAATCTGGCTTTCGTCTCGTTTGTGCAGGATTAGGACAGGGGCAGACTGAGGTCCCCATAGCTTTGTAGTGTCTCCATTGTCTGGTGGCAAACGTCAGGGAAAGTTGTGACCTGTAAAGCAAGAGTTCAACTCAAAGGACTGATTCTTTTGGTGAGGGGAAGCAGGAAAAAAATATATTTTGATCGAGGCAGCTCAAATCCAATTAGGCTAGTCGTGAAGTATTTTGTTCACTTGTTGTCTCTCACCAACTTGTTTACTTTGAACTATGTTTCTGAAAAATGACACATACATTGTTTGGTCTGGAAGGTCCCTCTCTGTTTCGCATTGATATTCAAATCAGCCTGTCATAAGGATGTTGGACCTAAAATGAAGTTGCAATCCAAGAGAGGGTTATTTTGAGAGTGATGTTAATGCAGTTGCCCCTCATGACTTTGTTCTCTTCTTTGTCCCATTGCATTTCATTCTTGTTCTATACAGTATGTCGCTAATGTCATATCTAATGGATGTGATAGTAATCACATTGGATCATAATCTAACTGGTAAACATCAGTGTGCAGAAGAACGTTTTTGACAACTTAACCCTAATTGCTAATGTAATTGACTAAAATGTAATTCCATTCCATTCTAGTTGTAAGGGGTAGACATCTCAGAAAACGTCTACACAGAAGGTTGACATTTGGCGAGCCTTTTCTATGAGACACTGTGGGGGCACCCTAATATCTGCAAGGTAATTCAACAGCCGTGCCATAAATACTCTTTATAGGAGGAGTTCATTAACTACAAAGAACATTGGGATTGAATAATGGAACCAGATGCTTTTAACAGAGTCTATGAGGGGTCGTATTGATGTTGCCCAGTCATTTACGCCCACCACCGACTGGCCAGGGGTCCTCAATCTGTTTCGATTTCCATGGCACTCCGGGATGGCCCTCACTGTAGGAGCTCATTGCTTTCAGGCCGAGGCTCTCTGCTTCGGTACTCTGGTGTATTAGAGGGGGGCTGTACGAGTGCACCATCTGCCCCACAGTCCCATTAAAGTCAAGATAAGAGAGCAAATGATTGGGTTCAGTGGAGTCTGTTTTTCATGGGTCTGCACTCAAGCATACCCCTTATCTGTCTCAGTCTCTCTTTTTTTAATGGCAGTAAGAGGAGATGTCTGGTTAATCTATCTCTCTCACTCTGTCCTCAGCTGTCGGCATGGAGAGCTTGGAACTGTTAGCGGGCTGACAGAATCTGTGAAAAATAATTGAATTATCTTCAAACCCTTATCTTACAGTGCCAGGGCTTGATTTGTAGGCTACAGCTAGCAATTTGAACAGTAGGGTTGTGTTCGGCTTTGAAGAATGTTTTTGGACCAAAATGTGTGTGCTAAAGTAACTTGCATGAATGGTCCCACTGGGCACAGATGTCAATTCAACGTTGTTTCCACATAATGTCAATGAAATTCAACCAGTGTGTGCCCAGTGGGGTACTTCAAATTAAGTACATTGATCTGTTCATAGTAAAGGTTTCATGTTTGATCAGCTTAATCAGTTTTGAAACACAGCTGTGATATATGTCAGCTAGTGAACCCAAATGTACAATATTACAAAATACTAACTAGAATGATAGTGTAGGTTTCATATGAAGTAGACACGGGACGGGACCCCTTTCTCTCGCTCTCTCTCTCTCTACAAGTGAAACCTCGTGGGGCGGTTGTGGCCCTCTGACCCCCTTAGTCATAAATCAAACTAAATTAAAGTCAGGATCCCCAGTGCATCTGGTGCCCCACCCCTGGTAACAGAGCCTGGCCCTGCCGTTGCCCCTGCTCTCCCTCTGCATTCATCACTGCTTCTCTCTGGTGTGCTCACTCATCGGTGTCCAACGCACTGGAACACTCCTGTCTAGGGAGGCGCAACAGGCTGCCAGGCAGAGAAACCCTGTTATCAGGAGGAAGCAATGGGATTCTTCTTTACTTCAACTCAGGTTTTTCTCTCTCTCTCTCTCTCTCTGATGGATCATATGGCAGCAATTACTGTATGTTGCATGCAGAGTTAAGCCTCGTATCACTTTCTCTCCCACTGTATTCATGAACCCTTCACTCTCAACTCACCCCAAATTCTTCAGGCATTGTCCCCTGCTTGGAGTGAATCCCAAATTAGGGTTATTTGTGAAACCACCACAGTATGTATATTAATATGCTGTTGATCAATGACTGCTATTTGATCAGGATGTCACGATCAGGATGTTACCAAATAATAATGGACAAGTAGCAAGTTGCTAATTAATTGAGCCAATTAAATAGAACAATTGTGACCTATCCAGTGTGAGGATATACAGTATTTTCAGTGTTGTTAGAATGATTTGGCATACTATAGGCCTAGAAGCTGCTCTATGGCATTGAGGGAAGTGAAGGGCCTGATAAGCTGTAGGGGACTCCCTAGTAAAGCTGTGGTTTTATCTCCCTAGATATGGCTGATAATCCATTTAAAGAGGGTAATCCTCTCATACTGGTAATTTGCTATGTCCTTAGTGGGGACAGGTGACCCATATGCAGCTCTCTGACACCACTGACCAACACTTTCCTTTTCATATGAATTCCACATTTTCAGTATGTTGTAAACTGTTAGGTATTGTTCTTTGAATTAGACCCAAGACCTTGAACACATCTTGGTTCGTACTTGATCTAAGCATTAACAGTCCAACAAATATATACTTTTTTAAGGCCTACTGTAAGAATAGGTAGAACTACAAGTGCAACAACGTGCAGTGAGAGGACTGAGTGGATAGTGATTATCTTGCCTAATGCATTAGACTTGGCATGCTAGAATGGACATGCATCCAACAGTTGCTGCTCTGCCAACCTGAGACACACAGAACTCCTTGTGATCATTATGGCTGTTTTTCCTGTTATTTTCTGTGGAAAACCATGATCATTTTTCTACTGCATGAGCACAGGTGGTTCCTGTTCAATCTGTTTCCTGCTACTGCTATGGTCACGGTCGCTTTCCTGATTTTACCTCTCACCACTTCCAAATAAGGTCAATACTGAAGACCTTTTCTAACACCTTTACACAAAAGCGTTTGACTTTCTTGAATTGATACAAACTTAAAGAAATATATTGGGGTTTCTTACACCATAATTGTCACATCTGAACCATAGAAATACAATAACTATTCTATTTCATGTGTTCCTCATAACCAAAGAATGTCCCATTGAATGAGAGAACGTCAGGATAACTTGATAAAAGTTTAATTCGTCTGTCTCTTTGAAAGGGACTTGACTCTCTGCAGTTCCATAAGAAGCTGCTCCGCCCAGGCGCCCACCATGGGATCAAACAAACAGATTCCTTTGAGCAGTACTTTGTTTCAGAAATGAAAGCACAGCGATAATGACTTTGTGATGGTAGTTGAAACTCTAGCCGAGCCTCCCAGTGCCAGATCTGAGGCTGTAGACTGGAAGCTCATTAGCAGTATATCTCTCTGGCTACACTGACTGAACACAATGTAGCTTTGTCTCTATGCAGTCTGGGTCTTTGATACAGTGAGGCCCTGTGCTGAGAAAGACAATCTGACTCAGGATGGAGACACTTCAAAAGAGGGCTGGCTCCACCTGTAGCTCTCCCTGAAACCACAGAGGACAGTTAGGGGTTGTCCATCATCCCCCGTCATCAAGGGCAAGGACAGTTCAGTACCTATCTCCTCTTGAACATGAGCTCAATAGAGATCGTAATTGTAATACAGATTTTCCACTAATGCAGTTGCATTTCATCCTACATATGTGGTCACAGATTAGATAACTACAGGTGCAATACCACAATAGTGGAATCTGGTACTTCATTTTGTTTTGATACCCCGCTACTGACACTTCACTTCTTCACTGGAAGGCTGGCATGCTTGTTGACATTGATCTTGAAGTGTGGCCCACTCACTCTGGGCAACACAATAGCCTGGCAGGTAACTGGAAAAGCTTGAATGAGAGGAAAAGTGAATGACGCAGAAACAGGAAGGCAATTAGTGTTTTTGCCATCTGCTAGCTATCTGTCACCGGGGATAGCATCGCATTCCATACTGCTTGAGGTGGTGTGTTGTTTATGTTGTATTCTGAGCTGTGGACCTTAAGACAATGACAACTGGCATCTTGATTAGCTGGACAGTAAGTGTGCAAATGCTGTCATTTAGTGCGAAAGTGATTCTGAATATGTCTGTTCTCACTAAAACCCAGTTGAAAACCTATTAGAGATGGTCTGCATGTGAATTTGTGGGAGAACCCCCCCACACTGTATTGAGTTGTGGTCAGCAAATCCTCATTTTCCAAAAACTTGGATAGAAAGTTGAAGAAAAGTACAAGCCAAACCCTCCAAAACCCCATATTACTCACAAAGAACATACATGTTTGTATTTGTTGACACTTTGCTCACTCCTGAGTGTTATTTGAGTTCAACTGTCTCCTTGTCCTCACAATGGACCCCTCCGGTGGGAGAAGGCATGGCGTGGGTGGGTGGTGTTGTGATTTGGACTAGCTCTGCTCAGGACCTGTTTCAACAGAGCAGGTGCTTCCTTGTACAAAATCCTCACCAGCGGCAGAGCACACCGGTCGTTGACGGTCAAACAACAGGCATGTGGAGAAAGGGAACTCTCTGGGCAGGAAACCCCATTGCACATAATCCCTCATCAGCTATTGTCAACATCTGCATCGCAGCGTTTTTGTCATGTGAGGGCATACCACCGGAAGGCCCGGAGATGATCAATGATAGAAATACAGTGCAGTTTTATTTTGGCATAGAATGTGACATTTTTGTGGACTTGCTGTAGGTCTGGAAGAAATATTCATGGTCTGTCATGACAATAGTCAAGTCCACTTTTCATAATTCCTAAACAAAGCTGCAAGACCAGTATAAAAGGAAGCAGTTTGATTTTGAACCACATAGGGAAATCCCTGTTCACATACCACTCAGATTCCACACCGCCTATGATACTTTGAGCTATTTGAATTGCTAGTGTGCCATCAATTGTCGCATTGGGACGGCAGGTAGCCTAGTGTTTAGAGTGTTGGGCCAGTAACCGAAAGGTTGCTAGATCGAATCCCCGAGCTGACAAGGTAAAAATATGTTGTTCTGCCCCTGAACAAGGTAGTTAACCCACTGTTCCTATGCCATCATTGTAAATAAGAATTTGTTCTTAACTGACTTGCCTAGTTAAATAAAAAAATACATTAGTGGATGGTATCCTATTTCTGCACTGTTGCTAATGGAGAGAGGGTTCTGTTTTGTTCCCCCATCCGCTGTCCTGTCTCACAGTAGGGGGGATTCCCCCTTTTCTCCCTCTCTCCCCATTCTCTTTCACACTCACCCACTCTACAGGCAGAGAGACAAGTGGTGCTATAGGCTAGGAGAGTAGGCCATAACCCAGCCAATAAAACACGTGTCCATGCAGAGCACAGGAAGTTGGTGGCACCGTAATTGGGGAGAGGGGGCTCGTGGTAATGGCTGGAACAGAATTAGTGGAACGGTATCAAATACATCAACACACATGGTTTCTATGTGTTTCATGCCATTCCATTTGCTCCGTTCCGGGCATTATTATGAGCCGTCCTCCCCTTGGCAGCCTCCACTGATGCAGAGACCGAGCAAGAGATATGTGTTTTACTTTAACTCCAATACAAAGACATTCTGAGCCTCAGTGACCTGAGCTTTCCCATGCTAATACGGAAGGAGTGGAGTAAGACTCTACGAGTGTAATATTGTGATTATATAAATAGTTTGCATTCACACTACAACAGAGAGGTCACACTGAGGACCGTGCTATTGATCATACCCAATTTACCATATAGCCAAACATTTGTTGAACACTGTTTATTCGCCATGGACACAAGACGTGCTACGGTTCTCAGTTATCTAACTAACCTTTCTTTCATAACACTCAGCAAATCAACAACTTCTTACTGGCGCTTCTAGGAATGAGCTTTCCCCAGAAATGGGGACGTCCTTTCTAAAGGATTGCAGGAGGTCTCCCTAAATTAAAGTTTGAATTATTCATTGCAACATTCTGACAGGTCAGAGTATAATTTCCTGTTAACCCAATCACTGGACAGATGAATGGACATATAGATGGAGAGCTATGGGAATGAGGCTCTGTGGTTCACATTGTGGACATTGACCAACTGAGATCTGTCAGCTTAATGTGAAAGACAGTAAATAATAAACAATCTCAAACTGGTTTATTGCATGTATTTTTACATAACAAGTCTGCCCTGTAAGTTGAAACGATAGTGAATGCTCACAATGACTTGGTTTAGTCATTCAGAAGCGCCTCCGTGAAAACAGCCCTCCCTCTAACAGTAAGGACCAGCTGCACCTCTAACAGTAATGACCAGCTACACCTCGTTAGCAAACAAGACTCCATTCACTATGAGATAACCCGCCATGATGTCATTAAACAAACAATGGAACCTTATAATAATAAACCTCTTCCCGATGTTTTGTTGACGTTGTCCTTACCAGTGGGTGTTAGCTCATCCACAATGGTCAAAGTCTAACTTCAAACCCGGTATTCTGTGCCATGCAGTCTAACACAACAGTCATTACATGTAGTCATGCTAAACATTGTCAGCTACAGGTACCTACCTGCCTGTGGTCCCATTCAAAGAGAATATTATACAGTAGGCCTCTGTCATTTTCAGCTTTGCCAAAATTACAGTTGTCAGTATGGCACTTTTGAGTGTAATGACCCAGGATTAGAACATCAGGTGTGTGTGTGTCTGTGTGTGTGTGTGTCTGTTCTGTTTTGCATGTCCTGTTCTTCCCATTTATTCTAAAATATATACATTCAGAATGTTGGCACTCCTGCATCATTCTAGAAATCATCATCACCATGACAACCATTTCTAAGTAATCCTTTGACAATACATGATGCATTATGTTCATCACTGACTGAGCAAAACAAAGTGCAAAACCATTATGTGAATCAAGTGCAAAACCAGCTATGTTGAGGGTTTGTGTGTCTTCTGTTTGTTGTTAATCATTGGCTTGGTTCTGTGTGTACAGTTGTTTGCGTGTCCACTTTCTCACTGAGTGTCATTCTTTCAACAAGCAGCTCATGACGTCTGTGGATCACATGAAGGAAGAGAAGTGAAAAGAAAGTCCAGGATGGCCAGATCAAATGAAAGAATGGAGGGAGAGATGGAGGAGAAGGTGACAAGTGACAGCAAAGAGGGAGGGGAAGATTACTACAGACAGAGGGAGAACGGATGAAGAAATCAAAAGCTGCCATTGTCAGCAAAAGAGGAGAAAACAGAGAGGAGTAAGGTGGTGATGGTTAGAAAGGAACAGGAGGTGATGGAGGTGATGATGAGGATGAAGGAAAAGTGGGAGAAGCTACACGAGCACAACGAGAGTCTTGGTGGATTGAAGGAGAAAAAATGAGAAAAAGCAGATTGCGAGAGAACTGATTTGAGGAGACAGAGTGCAGGCGGTGTCATACAGACAGCTGTTGGCGGACGAGGAGGAGGAGCTCAGGGAGGAGAGGTTGGAGATGAAGGAAGCTGGTGAGCAGATTGAGAAGGAGCTAATGGAGATGCTACTTGAAAAGGAGGAGATGCTCAAGGAGAGAGAGAAGTTAAAAGAAAAGAGGAAGATAGAGGAGAAAAAGATGAAGAAGGAAAGGAAGGTCATTGTTTATGAGTGAAGTGTTAAAGGCCATCGAAAAACAGTGGAAGAAGATAGAAAAAGAAAGGGGGGCATTAAAGGAGGGAGAAAGGAAGGATGCTTAAAGAGAAGGAGGCAATAAAGGAGAGGAGCAAAGAGGAAGGAGTAAGAGGGGCAAGAGGAGGAGGGGCGAGGAGGAGAGCGATACGAGTTAGTCACCACTCATTCTACTGAACTGCAACATAGAAAATATGATTTACAGAGTTAAACAAACGCAGCATGAAACTCCTTAACCTTCCACTATGTTTGTTAACATCCTTAATAGCCAGCTCGAGTTCAATGTTAAGTAAACAGTAGATTCTTATCATCAAGAAATAATACTTTATTATTGTGGACTGAACTACAGCATGTTTGTTGCTCTCCCTGTTTTCTGGAACTACAATGCTTCAGAGATACAGTTCCCTGGAATTTGAGGACTTCCAATGGCGGCCTTTGTTATTGGTTGAGGTGTGTAAAAGTGGTGACAGGCTGTACAATAAGCTACATTCCACAGAGTTACTGAAGAGAGAGGTGTGAGGACTCTGTGGCTGGTATAGACAGTGTGGGTCAGGTGGGGTAAGGTTAGGGAGTACATTGTATTAAATCACTGCTCTGAGTTGCCCTTAATTAAGCACAGATCTAGAATCAGTTTACGCTCCCTTAATCCAGTATATGTTAATACGTATTACAGTGCACGAGACTGACCTTAGATCAGCAAATGACTATAGAGAGCAGTGTTTAGCAGGACTTAAGTATTAGGAGTGGCACTTTTATGTGGATACTTCCACCTACACCTTGAAATAGAAATGTTGCTTATAGCCCAATAATTATTCACAGTGTGGGTATCCAGTTATGTCTTCCCAAAATGGGCGTCAACATGTCTGCAGGCCAGTCACTCCAATAGGAGGTCGATGGTCAAGTTTAGGAATGCTTCAAATGTATCTTTTCAGGTGATGGAGTATGTAGGCTATACACTGAACATTTGTTATTTAGTGTATCCAGTTGAATGGATGCAACACTTGCTTATAACTGAAAACGTTTTGAGATATGAAGCAAGCTATTTTGATCATTTGTGTCTTATGAGGCTCCGCTGTAATACTGTAATACAGCAACATTCCAGTGGTATGTGGTATATATGTGTGACACCCTGATCTGTTTCACCTGTCTTTGTGATTGTTTCCACCCACCTCCATTCCCCATTATTTCCAGGGTATTTATTCCTGTGTTCTCTGTTTGTCTGTTGCCAATTCGTCTTGTTGAATCAACCAGCGTGTTTTTCCGTGCTTCCAGTTTGACCTTGAGCCTGCCTACCTCCCTGTACCATTTGGAACTCTGACCTGGTTAATGACAGCAGATTTTTTTACCTTGTCAGTTTGGGGATTCAATCTTGCAACCTTTCAGTTACAAGTCCAACACTCTAACCACTAGGCTACCTGCCACCCATATGACCCATTAGTATGAAAAACTCCTGGGGATTTTAAAACAGGGTTAAACCATGTAAAGGTTTAATTTCCCCTTCAAAGTCATATTTTGGCTATCTTTAAGATGATCTCTTGCGGTTAAATCATTGAGTAATGTGTTTCTATATTTGCATCAATCCCCGATAGACTACATATCCTCTGCCCACATTAACTATGGCCAAAACTCCAGACCGTTCAATTTATACATTATTCATGACTTTAGAAGACACAGAGGGGCCAGAGGACTAACATTAACTGTGGTTTTTAACAATAAAGCTTACAAATAACTTCTTTGATATGGATGCACTGGGGAATTGGGAGAGAGCAAAATCAACAGCAGTGCAGTGGAATTTATAATTCAGCAATTACAACCGAAGCAAACATTCCCACTCCTTTGGTTTATGCCAAGTGTCTGGAGGGAATGTTTCTACTGTCAGTAGGCGGGAGAAAGAGAGAGAGAGGGAAGAGAGGAGAGAGAGAGACTTCTAGGATCTGTGAAAACAGATCACTGAGTGCTATAGGGAGATATATTTGAGAAATGTGTTTTGTTGAGTTCTCATGCAGCCCAACCGCTCTTAATGCTATTCTCTTAAGGCAGCTTAGTAAGGGGATAGCAGAATAATATTTGGTGCCTATGTGGAATTACCCTGTGAGACTCTAGGGAATAATCTACTGCCAATATTTGTGTTTTGAAAGGGGGAAGATTTTTTGTTTAAATGGCGGTTTCACAGTTCTTCAAATGTAATCAGAACGATTTCAATGACTTTATCCTTTTGAGCTTCTTTTCCTCTTTAACAACCTCCTTTCATTGCCCCCAGGATCGGCAGAGTGGGGCAAAACTGACCTGTGAACTTTAGGCATGAAATTAGACTGATGAGTTGTCCTTCACAGGAAGTCCTTCACAGCACTCTGCTTTATTCCTGGTACTGTATATGTTGGCTTGGATATAATTAAAAAAGACATGCAAATACTAGAGATTCACAGTTTTATTAGTTTGTGTACATTATGTTTTTCTGAAAAAGTAGTAAAATGTTTAGTTCACTATTTTAAAATGTTAGAAAGTAGTTTATGGGCCAAGATAACTGAACCATGGATTATAGTTTTTCTTTAAACAGCCACTACAAACTTCAGCTAAATGGTGATGGGGGCATGTGAGTGTTTAAAATAATAATAATTATTACCGGAAATCAATTCAAATCAACTCCACAGTTGGTTTGACGTTACTTAAAGGTGATTTGGACATTCTTTTTTTTTGTACATGCTCACTTCTATTGATTGTTAGCTTGTGGTGGCTAAAGTTAGCAACAGTTTGAAGTGGCTGTCTAAACCATGGATTAAAGTTGGATTTAAACCATGGATTAAAGTTTCTCTTGGCCCATATGCTACTTTAAGGGTGAGGAACCATCTAACATAAAGCTGTAAAATACATATCATGAGGGTTGTTGGTTTTCAGCCCAGTGGGGTTTTAACAGTAATTTGTTATTTGATGCTAAACTGCCCTCTAGTGTAGAAAGGTGTGGCTGCAGATATTCTGTTGGGTCCCACTTTACAGTAAGACCAGGATTCAATCAAAGGAGCGTTGTCGACAAACACACTGCACCTGACTTTTAAAGGAAGTTACAGTTGAGCTGACATCCCAGTGTTCACCATGAATATGATCTATGTGAACATCAGGGAAATTGCCTTCAAAAGGCACATTATCGACCGTGCACTGCGCTTGTCGACAACGTGCCTTTACTGAATCTCGTCCTAAGTGTTCCTAATATGCATACCTATATTTACATGGTACTGGTAACATAGGCAGATACAGTGTCATTACATTGTAGGTACACATTGTTATACACTTGTACAGCACTCACCATGTGGATACACAGGGTTTCCAATAGCATATTGTAAAATGACTGCAAAGCCTCTGTGGTGACTAATCCCATACATCAAAATAGTTAGATATTCTGATTTCATATGATCAGATCAGTTATCAGTGTCACAGCCTTTCATACTATTGTCATGTGAACAGCAGGGTTCCTGATATTGCGTTACTGTGAACTAGCTCTATCTTTGTAAAGTGTTGATGAGTGACTTTCATTGTTTTTGTTAGTGTGTCACAGGAATGCTCCCTAGCACCCAGCCCCCACACCCATCCCCTTTAATGTACTAGCAAGTGATTCCTACTGTACTAATCAACACTATGCTTAATGGGCTTCATGCGTTCTCATTGTTGTACAGTGTTGTCTGTACGTTGTTTTCCCATTGTTTTACTACGGATGTCTTTTCAGAGCATCTCAGCCCTTTATTTTCATATCATCATCATCCTCACTGGGATCGTTATTGTAGTCCTCCGTCATACATTACATACGGTGGCACCTGACTGTTGGTGTAGTCTCTTGGTTTTATCCATCAAATATTCAGCAGAGGGCGCTATTGTAACTCTTATGAACACTGAAGAGAGCCGTCAATGGAGTTTTACATGTTGATGTACAGTATGTCTGTCTGTTTGCCTGTCTGTCATTCTGTATACTATGTGCTTTAGGCATGTATTTTTGGACACTGCTATATTATTCTCTGAAGTGTGTAATATTGTGTCGAGTTAACTTTGAAGAGCCCAATGATAAAACGTTTGCTTTTAACAAACAGAAGTCAGGGCCGCTCTGCTAAAACAAAAAAACGGTCATTTTAGATCAATCATTCATTTCCCCCTTGACCAAAAACGATGAAACCAAAAAAGTGGGAGGTCATACATTGTATAAAATATAATGTCAACCCCACTTTCAGTCATTCTACCAAATTTCACTTTCCTAAGCCTTTTGAAACTGCTTTTCTGTTGTTGTTTTTTCTAGAACCTGGCACTGTGGCACACCACAGACCGCAGTAACACTTTGCGATTTGCTCCGTGTTCTTCTCCCACAAACAACAACACTTGAGAGAGTACATGGGCGGCAGCAGCGTTTGCAGCTGCTTTGTATGCGTGCTCACAGTCGCACGCCGGGCCGTCAGTATCTGCGAGCGGTGTGATTAATTAACATCCAGTTCATAACCCCCCAAATTAGCGCTAGAGCACACAGGCTAATGAGCTGACTGTGAACCTGGAGGATACAATAACCACACCACACCTCATCTATCAATACGGAACTTTCTCTTAGCTCCCCAAATAGGCCCAGGCATGACTTAACTGAATCTCTCTCTCTCTCTCTCTCTCTCTCTCTCTCTCTCTCTCTCTCTCTCTCTCTCTCTCTCTTTCTCTTTGTATTTACATCATTGATCATGGTAAAATACAGTTATTGAAATGGCCCATGCCTTTTCTTTCATATCCCATAGCCTTGTCTGTCTCACAGGCTGGTCTTTCTCACCTGTCCATCTTGAGTGACTATACCTGGCCAGTGATCTCACCAGTCTCAGCCAGAGCTCCAACTAGCACTGTCAGTGTCAAGCCTAGTGGCAGTAACGACAGCTGCACAAACTCATACGGTGTAGTTCTTATTTCTTATGTACTACATCCAAACCAAATGCATTATTTTGCCATTCAGTCACAGTCTCCTGATGGTTTTCTGGTGGACCCTAAACACACGTTACCTAGACATAGCAGAATACATGTAACTGTACCTCGTTAGCTCTCAGAGACCTCGCTACCGGCTAACCCACTTGGCCTGTAAGCCACATGGTCCCATCCCGAGCTGCCGGCCGCTGTTGCCGCGGGTGAGGATGAAGATGTTGGCACAAGCAACAGAGACTCAGGTGCCATCTCCAAGGGAACCAGCATGCACTGTGACAATGTGATCACCTCTCAGGCGACTGACACCTGCTAACCCCAGCCTGCGAAGCTGCCCAACTGGAAGCAGACTGATAAGGCTGTTGTATGAACGACACAAGGCCTTTTATGACAGGTTATAAAAGGTCATGACAAGGGAGATAAAGACAAAGGTTATGGTAAAAAGACTGCGTACGCTACTTTATGTAGGAACGACGATGTAGGCTACTTTATGTAGGAAAAACTATGTGGGATACTATATGTAGGAAAGACTGTGGGATACTTTATGTAGGAAAGACTATGTGGGATAATTTATGTAGGAAAGACTGTGGGATACTTTATGCAGGAAAGACTGTGGGATACTTTATGTAGGAAAGACTGTGGGATACTTTATGTAGGAAAGACTATGTGGGATACTTTATGTAGGAAAGACTGTGGGATACTTTATGTAGGAAAGACTGTGGGATACTTTATGTAGGAAAGACTGTGGGATACTTTATGTAGGAAAGACTATGTGGGATACTTTATGTAGGAAAGACTGTGGGATACTTTTTGTAGGAAAGACTGTGGGATACTTTATGTAGGAAAGACTGTGGGATACTTTATGTAGGAAAGACTATGTGGGATACTTTATGTAGGAAAGACTGTGGGATACTTTATGTAGGAAAGACTATGTGGGATACTTTATGTCACTTGCATTTACTATGATAATTGACTGAGTTCTGCATTTGATTATCATTATCTCATTGTTGCTTCAGTTTAATATGTTTAAGATGTTTTACTTGATTTTGAAACTGTGTTGACCATGGTTAATATCTAAAAATAAAAGTCACACCCTATCTCTCTCTCTCTCTCTCTCTCTCTCTCTCTCTCTCTCTCTCTCTCTCTCTCTCTCTCGCTTGCTCTCTCTCTCTCTCTCTCTCTCTCTCTCTCTCTCTCTCTCTCTCTCGCTCTCTCTCTCTCTCTATATATATATATATATGTATATATAAACTCCCAGTAATGTATTGGATAAAACACTAACACTTGGGGATCATTGTGCCTTCTTCAGGGTTAGTATGACACTTACGTAGGCTGCATATTTGGTAATATCATAAGATGTGAATTGAGTTTGTAAGCTTTTCTTATATGATGACATATTGTAAAGTTTTCCAAGTTGGAGCTGAAATATACGTAGGCTCTTGAGCTCCTGGGTAGCTCAATCAAGTTAATTAGAGTGCAATCATCGCTTTATCATTATTTAACATTTTCCCTCTTTGATGTTGATGTTTTGTGTTCATCCCTCCCAGCTAAGTACTGTACACACTCCAAGCTTTTTCATATTTAGGTGATGTCCGCCTGAAGGAGCTGTTTGACAGGGCTCAACTCCATGTAAACAGCATCAACTTTTTCTTTCCTTGTTAAGCCTGGGCAATATTCTCAAAGGAATACAGCCATGAAATACTGCTGGCCCATATGAAACGTATTACTGTATTGTAAAAATCAGGCATAAAATGTTTATACTACCAGAAACCAGCAGTATTTTGTAAAAGGCCACTAGACATGTTATTTTGAATATTGGTAATTTATGTCATATAGTGCATTTGCCCAGGTCAGACAACCTCAATAGCTCATTGCTAAACGGAAGTCTTTTAAATGTTCATTGTTTCATTAGATAAGTGTGCCCATTTTGATTGGTAAAAGCATTCACTGGGCTTTTTCTTATTGGCTCTCCCTTATGGGCCAGATGACCATTAAGCATCCATGGGTCCGAGCCTTTTCATTACCAATGTCACACGTCGCCACCGACAACAACAACGAGTGAGAAAGGATTTAAGCTCCCTCTTTAAAAGTGTAATGCTATATTTATAAGCCAGTATTTATAAACACATTTGCATATATCAAGATGAAAAAGTTGTTTGAATTGGGGGCAATTTGCATTTGGTGAAACATATGGCGGAGCCGCGGAAGCCATGGGCCATGCCTTCATTACCCGATCTTCGTTTCATCAGCTCCTCGCACCCCCGCTGAGCCTCCCCACGGTGTCGCCTTCTGTCCCCGAGGTTCCAGTGACAGGGGACAATATGTCCCCAAGGTGAGGAGCAGGGGGAAAACCATGCGTGCCGCTTCTCCAATGATTATTTAATCAGACTTTTCACTCTAGATCTTAAGAGAGGAACAAGGGGAGAGAGACAGAGAGGTACAAAGTGGTGCTTATTACCCATTTGTTCAATGCTGGGAGGAGAACGAGGGGAGACGAGGTGATTGGTGATTCGTTAACGTGGAGAGGAAAGATGAGAGAGAGGATGGAGAGAAGTTCATGAGAGAGAAAGAGGAGGGTGAGAGGAGAATATAGTATCCAATATAGTAGAGAGGAGAAGTGAGAGGAGAGGAGAGATAGGGACTGTTGATAAGAGAGGAGAAAAAGAGCAGTGAAGAAGAGGAGAGCCGAAGTGAGAGGAGAGGAGGAATGAGAAGGGTGAGAGTAGAGGAGGTCAGAAGGGAGAGGAGAGGGGGGCGTGCAGGTGAGGTACCGGTTGGCAACTTGGCACTTGCCCATCACGGCTGGCTGTAGCTCGGCGTGCCACTCGCACCACATTTGCATGTGCAAAAAGGGCTTGCGTTGATCCGCTGCGGTGGCAGTCTCTCTCTCTCCCCTCATCTCATCTCCTCTAAGCGTGTGTGGTTGTCACTGCTTGTGCTTTGTGTAAGTGCTTATGAAAGGGTCTCATCACAACTCTCTTTAGCTCTGATCTGATGTGTTTTGACAGGCGATACCTAGTCTGGTCGCATCTTTTCATGACTTCAGGTTATTTTCAGTCACTATCTGGAGCCCGAGTGCACAGTCAGGGAGGGGCAGAAATAGTACAGGTCACAGTTGTCCGTCACGGTTTCTCTCCTCAATGTTTGTCTTGCTATTTCCATAGTTGATTACATTTGGATGCTGCTGGATTTAGAGCCAGGTGGCTTTTACTGAAGACTACTTTTAGTGAAATATGGTGAGGTGAAAGACCTGTTTAGCAGATTCGGTGTTATTCCATTTGAAAATGAGTGACCCATATTTTTATTGCAGAAAAATCGTTCAATTCCACTTAAATTACCAGTAGTGAAGAAACACTTTCCCTTCTACAATTTTGTTCAATCTTTTCTGCAGGAACTGTACTGCAAGAACAGACAACAGGATGTGTCATATTTATATTTTTAACAGAGAACAAAATAATATTGTCTTTCCTACATAGAGTAGCCCACATAAAGTAACCCCAATAGTCTTATCTACATAAAGTAACCCCAATAATCTTATCTACATAGAGTAACCCCAATAGTATTTTCTACATAAAGTAACCCCAATAGTCTTATCTACATAAAGTAACCCCAATAGTCTT
>QNTS01000370.1:1333036-1423600 GCA_003317085.1 Hucho hucho | reverse complement strand
TTAGGCTACAAAAGTACACTTTAAGGCAACAAACAAACGGAATAGAGAAGCTTCGTAACTGAGTGTTGAACACAACCTCATTCGCAGCTCCATCACAACCCCACTTTTGCGCAGCTGATGCTGGCTATTTAATTGGGAATTAAAGGGGAAGCGCTCTATGGGAAGGAAAAGCACTGAGACGGTTCAGACAATTTCAGGGCCGTCACAGTGCGTGCGTGCGTGCGTGCCACACACCTGTGTTACGGTCGTTGTGTACTTTCTTTTGGTGAGTTCTAGAAATGTATATGTTTCACTCAACCCTGCACGCTGCGCCTTGGTCCACTTCTGTACAAGATCGTGACAACATCTCTATATACAGGGGATGCGGATTCCCTTCATTTCCTATGGCAGCCTCTTTATCGCTCTCCTTCTCAAGCAGTATGGGCACTGCCAGTGCCAGTAACATGATACATGACATTTTGACAGGGTCAGAGTCCACTAGCTAACTGCTGCTGGCCACTTCACGTCACCCATTTATGGGGCAGTGACGCCCTGTGACTGCTGGTATGTGACAGCTGGTGTGTGACCTGCTGTTTCATACACACGCTGGTCGACAATGTCTCTTCATCTGCTATTGCAGTCTCATTGTCTTAGCTAGAGCTGAATTGATTTATCATCCATAATTCATTGTGTTAGTGGGATTTCACTAAGTAATCTATTGTTTTATTTACTTGCAACACGAGTAAACAACAGGGACAACTTAATGTTGGAAAGAATAAATAAACACATTATTGGTTTACCCTCATTCTGTTTAATAATGACACATTACTTTTAAATGAACCCTAAGGCCAGTGTATAATAAAGACCCTTGTGAAAAGAGCAGTAGAAAGCATACAGTATTGTGTAAGCCATCCTATTTAGCTTTATGACTGACAGTAATTGAGTGTCAACCCTCTGGAATGCTGTGCGTCCACCAATCAATGCATAGTGATGAAATATTAAGCAGGAAGTCAAACAGCATCTATCGATCTGTGGTGCCTCGGAGTAAAGGAATGCGTGAAACCGGTCCCAGGTGACCACAGAGACCACACAGGGCCGGATCAAGGTGTTTCATTAGATTGATTCATCAATAAGGCCTGTGTGTGTCCTTTGTCCTAATTTTCATCAGTGGACACTTTGTTCTCATCTAGTACTCTTATCAGGAGTCAAATGTATCATTGTCAGTTTGGTATGTTTGTATCCTCAGTGGTGTTTTTATTTAGTTTTACTGAATGTACTGTACTGTTGTTCTCCTATAACCATGGCAATGAAACCAAAAACAACTTCAACACTTCAAAGTCTACCGTTACATAACTAGTATTGATTTCAGCACAATGCAGTTGCTGTTTATTAAAATGCTAAGTACTTTAGAAGTACATTTGTCATTCCGTATTAGAGGAACATGTTTTTGGTGTTGTGTGAAATAATAAGGAACATAAGTCTTCTATACCTGAGGGAAATCAAACGGCCTTAGGGTTTGATTATCTCTTTAATAATGCACAAGGCACCAGCTGAATTTTCAGGAATTAGCTATAGGTTCTTAACCCATTCTTAGTGAAACCTGTAAAACAGGCAGGCTGTTTCAGAATTCTGTGGTTGCATATTGGGCCCACACGCTTAAAAAAAAGGGTTCCAAAAGGGTTCTTTGGCTGTCCCCATAGGAGAACCCTTTTTGATTCCAGGTAGAATCTTTTTGGGTTCCATGTAGAACGCTCTGTAGATAGGGTTCTACATCAAACCAAAAATAGTTATTCAAAGGGTTATCCCATGGGTACAGCCAATGAACCCTTTAAGGTTTTAGATAGCACCTTTTTGTATAAGAGTGCATAGTACGTAAAGGAATACACAAACTCCCTAATGTTGTTATTGATGCTCACTCGCAATTTCTAATGTGAGAAAAACCATTTTCTGCAGTTTGACTGTTAAATCCTTTTTGTCTGGACATTAGTGTCAGCTGATTATTGAGAGAGAGAGAGAGGCAGACAACACCACTTCTGCCAGTCAAATTCTGTTAAAAGACCCCAAAGCACACACATCTCTGGGTCGCTCTTCTTTTCAGTTCGCTGCAGCTAGCGACTGGAACGAGCTGCAAAAAACTCAAACTGGACAGTTTTATCTCCATCTTTTCATTCAAAGACTAAATCATGGACATTCTTACTGACAGTTGTGGCTGCTTCGCGTGATGTATTGTTGTCTCTACCCCTCTTGCCTTTTGTGCTGTTTTCTGTGCCCAATGATGTTTGTACCATGTTTTGTGCTGCTACCATGTTGTACTTCTGCCACATAGAGAGTGTTGGAATGGAGAGAGGTTGTACATTATGACGTTTCTGCCCACTGATTAAATAGCGAGAGAGAAAGAGAAAGTGTGTGCGTTAGAGACAGAAAGCGTGAACGGGAAAAAGAGAAAGAGCACATGATGACAAAGCAGCATGGGTTGTCATGTGGTGGATGTTCTACACTGCTCCTCTACTACCCCTCTCCTTTACGTAAGCCGCTTGTTCGCTTGGCTGCAGGCGTACAAAACTAGGTCTGTCCCTATGCATTCAGCCTTCCCCTTCACTGCTTCCCAGCCGTGTGGTACACAAGAGGAGCAGAGTGAGCCACATTAAATTATTCAGGGACAGAGAATGTCTCAGCACTGGAAGGAAGGAACCTTTGGGTTCCATTCACCATGTTGAGGGAGTGTTCTACCAGGCAAGCTGGTTACAGAGGAGGCTTGGATGTTTCATGCAAACACCTACATCCTCTCATGACATACACTTACCTCTGCCCAAGGAACATACACACTTCTAAAGACACACCCCGTTCTATGCTCTGAACAACCACAGACACACGTGCATGCACACACACACGTGTACACACAAACACATTTACACAGTTGTTAATTGTTTGCCAGCCATGAGGCTCACCTCCCTCTCAGACCTCATGCTTAGCCCATAAATACTACACTTCTTCTTCCTCACTCTATTTCTCTCCCTTCATCCTTGCCTGCTGTTCCAAATCAGTTAGAACTCTTTAAGGAGCCTGAGCCTCTTGTTACGCCTGGAGTCGGTCCAATCCTCACACAGTGAAGTGCTCCCAAAGTCTCCCCACAAATGATGGCTATTTTCTTTCACAGCAGTCTCTGAGGGACTATTGGGGCTTTGATGTGAACTGGTTTTAACACCCACAGACATCGCTTGATGTTTCACTTCAATCACGGATTGGTTGACAGAGCTGACCACTGAAAATCCACAACTGAAATTCCACAGCATAATAATAAATCAAATCTATTTATAAATCACTTTTTACATCAGCAAATGTCACAAAGTGCTATACAGAAACTCAGCCTAATGATCACATTATTATCCTCTGGTTGACCTAAATGGCCTCATTCAAGATGTATGCTTACTTATTGCTCACTCTGGTTAAACAATTGTCAACATCTGATAAGGATTTGGAGTTAGGGTATTGGACTGTTCATTCTGGATATACACATGCAAGTTTGTTCAGATCAGTGTTCAGATCAGAAATAATTATGTTTGGAAATGCTCACAATGACTTTTGTGTGTGTGTTTTGTGTGTTTTTCGAATGTGGGTTTTCTACTCCATCATCTTTGGATATACCCCCAGAGCTCCACTGGGATCAAAGGTCAAACTAGCCCAGCATTGGGCAGAATATTCATGTATGCTAATGTGCAATAATGATATGATAATGAACCCAGGCTCCCACAATTCATATTTTAATATCTTCTCAATGGAACCCCAGGGGTGTGAATAGCAGGCCTCGTTTTGAAATGAGTGGTGGACTTGCCCTCAAGGCTTCTTCACACTGTTACCCTGTCACACCTTCCACCTGACAACAACTGTCAATCGGGGGAAGTATGGTGATTCTGGTTGTAGGAATCCTTACTAAGCGGATAATTGTGTTTATAGAAGGCTGGAAAAGCTACTGCCTACAATATGTCTAGAGCAAGTCCTTGAAAAATGTGAAGAGGAGACACATCTAGTAGACTGTATGGTTATTGTGTATCCTTATTTTTGTGCAGAAATATTGATGTAGACTTTCTAAATGATTGATGCACTGATCTTTTCAAACTACACAACTATTGTCTATTCCTTTTCTCACACAATGTGTTCCTATGGCAGCAGAGTTAGAGAGGCATAGAACAGATATTATCTGTGAGTGCTTTATTCATATATCACTCATATCAGGGATCAATTCATTGTCCTGGGGTGCTGTAATTAGTGAGTATTTTGTAGATCTAATTTGTCCTTCATTCTATACACCTTGGTCACACGGATTTGGTCATTCAAATTACTGTTACACAAAGAATACTGACAGTGACAGAGATTCACATTGTCTTCTTCCTTGAGGTTTTACCTGGTATGATGTGTCAGGATCTGTCATAGTCAGTCAGGCCTGCCTGTAAAGAGCGAGAGAGGATGTTTGATTGGTGGGAGGGAGGCAGGGAGGATATAGAGGCTTTTTTTTGTCCAGGAAGAGACAGAGAAAGCCAATTAGAAATGTGTACATTCTTGGATATCCTGTAGACAAACATGTCAAGTGACAGACAAGGCTTGCCTTTCCTTTGAAGACTTCATTATGTGATTAGGAAAGCACACTTCAATCGCCAAGACGGTCACAAAGATATTTCAGACGCATCTACATTTCAGACATGCTTATTTAATGCATTTAGTTTGAGAAGGTACATAATGAAAAACATATGCCAATATTCTCCTGGGATTGGAGATATCCCAGTCAGAGCAGCCCTATAGATTTACCACATTAAGATATTCTTCTCTCTCTCTCTCTCGCGCTCTCTCGCTCTCTCTCTCCAAATATGAAACTCTCCTCTCATCCTCATCATGTTTTCTGGCTGCTCGGCAAGCTCTTTGAAGCTCTCCAATGTCTTTGTTTATAGCTGAAGCTGAACATGGGGAGAGGTAACAGGTGTTTAATGCAATGTCTAGTGTGGCTAGAGTGCCTTTTGTCTTTATTGGTGCAGGTCAGTACCAATGCTCCACACACAGGGGGCGCCACTGACACACTCTTCAGACAGGACGTCTAGTTCCTGTTTGACCATTTTATATACAGTAGGCCCAACTGGTCCAGGGTCCATTTTGCTTTATGTTTTTAGCTGGTGTTAATTGTCTGCATGTATGAGTACAAAACAGTTGGATTCTCGGAGCATTATACCGGAACTTTTATCACTTGTTTATTTAATAATTGGGTCTTTTTATATCCCCCTGTGTATCATGACACAGTGATGATGTGCACAGAGCCATACAGGGCCAGACACATGTGCATGTGTGCACGTATGCATGAACACACACACAAACAAACACACACACACACACGGACACACAGTAAATATACACAATTCTCACATACATCATGAACAAATACATAATGTACACTATATAATGAATGCTAAATTATGTATTTCTGATCCTTTTCAAAGCTAGTGATCTACTATACCAACAATTAACATTGACTGGCCCGTACAGACAGTGTACACACAGTAGCCCTTTTACTTTGTTTAATCCACATAATCATCCCCAACAGGCCACTTTCACAGAGGAATGAAAACAAGCACTCAGTGTAGATATAGATGTATGCACGCTATCCAGGGACTTTATAAATGAATAGTAAATAAAGTGGCTTGTCAACAAGATGCATGAACCCAAGGAATAACTATCATAGGCCCTATCCACACATTTAACTAGGTCTTGGACACAACAGTACACCTACAGTACAGCGGCAGCAGCGATGTGATGAAATATCAATTGGCTGTATAGAGATGGATGGACCTGGAGACTTTGTAGTGTTGCTTACATGGTGGAAAACAAGATTTGTTACCATGGCTTTTTTGTCTTGTTTACTACATGTTGCTTTTATGGAACACCTGTTTGGTTTCTAATGGCTGCCGCTAAGGACGCTGCTCGATTAGCACCACTCCTGCAATACACCTACATTATTGAGGATGTAGAGGATCCACAAATCATTTTTCAATTCATGAAAATAATGCTTTGACTATAGCTTCATAACATCCCACTGTATGTCTACTGCCCAAGTATCTTATTGTATATTTATCTCGACACACTGACTTGCTGTCTAAACCTGTAATCCACCCACCTGGTAGCACAGAGGCCTTTGGCGCCCATGTTGCTGTAAATGGATTAGAGGTCTATCAGTCCGTGTCCAGCTGGATGACACACTGCCGTCTCTCTGACTTTGAGGTGAGAGAGCGAGAGAGAGATGATTACTTTAGGCTTGAAGAAAGGTGAGAGAATTGTCTACAGGTCGCACACACACAGACTGCATGGCCTCCCCTGTGTTTTGCTCGGTGTGTGAATACACCAGAGTCACAGGTAATGAAATCAGAGGAGCTATACAATGTGTGCACAGGAAAAAGTATAACATCATGTGATATCTGGACCCTCTTCCCCCAAGATTCAACCCATCGTTTATTAATTACAGCAGATGTCTATTTGATGAGCGGGCAACAGATGTTGAGTCAATGATGACTGAAAACCTCTGTTTTCTAAAGATGCGTCAGACAGATAGTCAAGATTGCTTTGGTCATTCCAACAAGAAATACTATTTGTAGGAGCAATGCTTTATCCTGCTGGTGAAGAAATATATTGCACACTTACAGTACTCTTGACATACTGTAGCATTGTGTCTTTTCTGGTGCTCGTACTATACCAAATGAAATATATACTTCTGTCTCATTGTTATACTATTCTTTGCTACAATATATTTCCCCTCTTAACAATGTGGCCAAGTAACAGTGGTCCACAGAGAAGAGCTGTGAATATACAAATTAATTAGACTGAGTCACAGCGGCACCGCTGCCATGGGAGAGCAGGTTGGCAAAGAGACACAGCTTGAAGAATCACAGACCTCGTATATGTTGTTTCCGTTTGCATTGTCACTATGAGCCTCTGCAGAAAAATAACCTTGCCACTGCGGGCAAGGTTATCCGAATACAACAAGTGTAGACCTTACCGTGAAATGCTTACTTACAAGCCCTTAACCAACAATGCAGTTCAAGAAGAGTTAAGAAAATATTGACCATGTAGACTAAAATAAAAAGTAATAATAAAAAAGTAACACAATAAGAATAACAATAATGAGGTCATTGTGCGGGGGTACAGGTTAGTTGAGGTAATTTGTACATGTAGGTGGGGGTGAAGTGACTATGCATAGATAATAAACAGCGAGTAGCAGCGGTGTACAAAAGGGAGGGGTGGGGGGGTCAATGTAAATTATCCGGTGGCAATTTTATTAAATGTTCAGCAGTCTTATGGCTTGGGGGTAGAAGCTGTTGAGGAGCCTCTTGGTCCTAGACTTGGCGCTCCAGTACCGTAAAATAAAGGTACAAACATAATAAACAGATGATTTATTTAGCAGAATGTTTTATTTAGTGATTAACCCAATCAAACCCACATTTCCTCCGAACAACCTTCACTTTGCCTCATTTCTCCCTTATCAGTCTGGATTTAATCTCTGAACTGTGTCTATCAGCAATTTCGGCACAAACTCAACTTCTGGGTTTCTGTAATTTCTGCTATCCTGATAACCTTTTTTTAATGGCTTTGTTTTGTCGAGATTAAAGTTTGGGTTCGATACAAAATGATCTCATATGAGGATTAATAGATCTAACATACTCTTGGAGTAAACTAGTTAGAAATATCCACAGACACCAAGTATTCTGCTTTTATCAATAAAGGGGAGGTACCTGATGTATGAGAAGTATGATGTAAAAGTATAAGCTGTTATATAAAATATGAGGTTAAAGTATTAGTGAATAGGTTTCCCATGCCCAAGAGTGGAGGCCATGTTCGGAGGAGGGGGTGGAAGGTCAAGGATTGACGCATGGATTTTGGTGGGCTGTGTGGGAAAATGAGTGGGCATCCATTTTCTCCTGGGGGTAAAAGTTCAGACGTTCCTGAGAGTGCCCCAGAGCTGCCTGCCAAAATGTGTCACCAAGACTAATGGGGACAACTCAATGTAGACAGTGCTGCCCTGAAGTAGAGTAACAGGGTCAGGAGAGAATGAGAGGACATTTGAAGCAAAAACTGTGATTCTTCAAATAGGCAACCATAAGCTTAGCTATATGAAATTACTGTAGATATGATAGTCTGTAGTCTCTGAAATTCTGCTTGAAATTAACCCCTTGATGTCTGTTTCCATTCAAAACATTACAGAACACTCGGACAACACACAGAATGATAACTCACAACATTTCTTCTCCTCATGACATCACACTCCCAGAAAACATACAACTTTAGGTACTCAACCCTGCACCTTAGAGGCTGCTGCCTATATACATATACATGGAACACTAGTTACGTTAATAACGGAACACTGGTCACTTTAATAATGTTTACATACTGTTTTACCAACTTCAAATGTATATACTATATTCTAGTCAAGGCCATCCTATTCAACTATTGCTGTACATATATTATTCTATCCTACATATTCTTCAGATATACTACATATTCTATCCATATACTGTTTACAATGTCTATACATCGAATCATAGTTTGGACACATAGTTTGGACACACCTACTCATTCAAGGATTTTGACTATTTTCACAATTGTAGAATAATAGTGAAGACATCAAAGCTTTGAAATAACACATATGGAATCATGGGTTAACCAAAAAAGTGTTAAACAAATCAAAATATATTTTAGATTTTAGATTATTCAAAGTAGCCACCCAATGCCTTGATGACAGCTTTTTTCTCTCAACAAGCTTCATGAGGTAGTCACCTGGAACAAGCATTTCGCTACAATCGCATTAACATCTGCTAACCATGTGTATGTGACAAATAAAATTTGATTTGATTTGGAATGCATTTCAATTAAGACATGAAGGTCAGTCAAAGTTGAACATTTCAAGAACTTTGAAAGTTTCTTAAAGTGTAGTCGCAAAAACCATCAAGCACTATGATGAAACTGGCTCTCATGAGGACCACCACAGGAAAGGAAGACCCAGAGTTACCTCTGCCGTAGAGGATACATTCATTAGAGTTAACTGCACCTCAGATTGCAGCCCAAATAAATGCTTCACAGAGTTCACGTAACAGACACATCTCAACATCAACTGTTCAGAGGAGACTGCATGAATCAGGCCTTCATGGTCGAATTTCTGCAAAGAAACCACTAGTAAAGGACACCAATAAGAAGAAGCATGGAGAAGGAGGAAGCATGATGGTGTGGGGGTGCTTTGCTGGTGACACTGTCTGTGATTCATTTAGAATTCAAGGCACACTTAACCAGCATGGCTACCACAGCATTCTGCAGCGATACGCCATCCCATCTGGTTTGCGCTTAGTTGGACTATCAATTGTTTTTCAACAGGACAATGACCCAAAACACACTTCCAGGCTGTGTAAGGGCTATTTGACCAAGAAGGAGAGTGATGGAGTGCTGCATCAGATGACCTGGCCTCCACAATCACCTGACCTCAACCCAATTGAGATGGTTTGGGAGTTGGACCGGAGAGTGAAGAAAAAGCAGCCAATAAGTGCTCAGCATATGTGGGAACTCCTTCAAGACTGTTAGAAAAGCATTCCTCCTCAAGCTGGTTGAGAGAATACCAAGAGTGTGCAAAGCTGTTATCAAGGCAAAGGGTGGCTACTTTGAAGAATCTGTTTAACACTTTTTTGGTTACTATGTGATTCCATGTGTTATTTTATAGTTTTGATATCTTCACTATTATTCTATAATGCAGAAAAGAGTCAAAATGAAGAAAGACCCTTGAATGAGTAGGTGTGTCCAAACTTTTGACTGGTACTGTATATAAACTCAACAAAAAAAGTAACGTCCTCTCACTGTCAACTGAGTTTATTTTCAGCAAACTTAACATGTGTAAATATTTGTATGAACATAACAAGTTTCAACAAGTGAGACATAAACTGAACAAGTTCCACAGACATGTGACTAACAGAAATTGAATAATGTGTCCCTGAACAAAGGGGGGTCAAAATCAAAAGTAACAGTCAGTATCTGGTGAGGCCACCAGCTGCATTAAGTACTGCAGTGCATCTCCTCCTCATGGACTGCACCAGATTTGCCAGTTCATGCTGTGAGATGTTACCCTACTCTTCCACCAAGGCACCTGCAAGTTCCCGGACATTTCTGGGGGGAATGGCCCTAGCTCTCACCCTCCGTTCCAACAGGTCCCAGACATGCTCAATGGGATTGAGATCCGGGCTCTTCGCTGGCCATGGCAAAACACTGACATTCCTGTCTTGCAGGAAATCACACACAGAACGAGCAGTACGGCTGGTGACACTGTCATGCTGGAGGGTCATGTCAGGATGAGCCTGCAGGAAGGGTACCACATGAAGGAGGAGGATGTCTTCCCTGTAACGCACAGCATTGAGATTGCCTACAATGACAACATGCTCAGTCCGATGATGCTTTGACACACCGCCCCAGACCATGACAGACCCTCCACATCCAAATCATTCCCGCTCCAGAGTACTGCGGCTCGTCAGTGAAGAGCACTTTTTGCCAGTCCTGTCTGGTCCAGCGACGGTGGTTTTGTGCCCATAGGCGATGTTGTTGCCGGTGATGTCTGGTGAGGACCTGCTTTACAACAGGCCTACAAGCACTCAGTCCAGCCTAACTCAGCCTATTGCGGACAGTCTGAGCACTGATGGAGGGATTGTGCGTTCCTGGTGTAACTCGGGCAGTGCCATCCTGTACCTGTCCCGCAGGTGTGATGTTCGGATGTACCGATTCTGTGCAGGTGTCTGTCCTGTCTCCCTGTAGCGCTGTCTTAGGCGTCTCACAGTACGGACATTGCAATTTATTGCCCTGGCCACATCTGCAGTCCTCATGCCTCCTTGCAGCATGTCATTGGCACGTTCACGCAAATGAGCTGGGACCCAGGGCATCTTTCTTTTGGTGTTTTTCAGAGTCAGTAGAAAGGCCTCTTTAGTGTCCTAAGTTTTCATAACTGTGACCTTAATTGCCTACTGTCTGTAAGCTGTTAGTGTCTTAATGACCGTTCCACTGGTGCATATTCATTAACTGTTTATGGTTCATTGAACAAGCATGGGAAACAGTGTTTAAACCCTTTACAATGAAGATCTGTGAAGTTATTTGGATTTTTACGAATTATCTTTGAAAGACAGGGTCCTGAAAAAGGGACATTTCTTTTTTATAGTTTATATATTATATATATATATATACAGTTGAAGTCGTAAGTTTACATACACATTAGCCAAATACATTCAAACTCAGTTTTTCACAATTCCTGACATTTAATCCTCATAAAAATTCCCCGTCTTAGGTCAGTTAGGATCACCACTTTATTTTAAGAATGTGAAATGAATGAATGAATAATAGTAGAGAGAATTATTTATTTTAGCTTTTATTTCTTTCATCACATTCCCAGTGGGTCAGAAGTTTACGTACACTCAATTAGTATTTGGTAGCAGAAAGAGGAAGAAGAGAAGCTCTACTAAGGTACACATTTAGTACATTTTGGTAGACAGAAGGTGCTCTTAAACTGAGTTTCAATTATTTGGCTAAGGTGTATGTACACTTCCGACTTCAACTGTATATATTTATTTATACTCTGGACTCCGACATTGCTTGTCCTAATATTTTACTTTTTAGATACGTGTGTATTGTTAGATATTACTGCACTGTTGGAGCTAGGAACACAAGCATTTCGCTACACCCGTAACAACATCTACTAAGCATGTGTATGCGACCAATACGTTTTTGACATGATTTCCAACACTTCCCTGTCCGTGAAACCAAAGCACCTTTTCCCCTTGGCTGAGATGCTAGCTGGCTAACTAGAAAGTTGTCATTACCCCCATAAACTTTGGCTGACCATGTTACCAGGTTCCTGGCAGTTCTGCCAACAGGGAATAGCCGAAGGACTGTCCCCTGACCTTCACTAGGGCTGTCCAAGTCTCTGCCTGACGTGGACGCCTATATCTCCTGCTAAGCTGGGTGGTCACTACAGTACACAAATATGACCCCAGCCCCACAGAGCAGATACTGTGGGAACCAAATCTGGCTGGTAGAGCTAACAGGAAGAGATAGAGCAAGAGAGACCTCAACAAGCCATAGACCTTAGCTAGCCCCTGACCAATAGCCTACAGAATACAATATACTGTAGATACTGACCCATAGCCTACAGTATACAATATACATCAAATGGGCGATTCCACACCAAGGCCCAAACATAGTTTTGGTATCTCAGGTTGCTGTGACAATTCTCATATAGAAACTTAATTTGGAGGAAGGATGTGTGACATACTTTTTACTATTTCTTTGGGGGAAATCATGATGAAAGTGGTTATTTTAGGTCATTTTTAGACCTATACATGGCTCCTTTAAGACCCTATGATCCGTAAACTATACATGATACAGATAAGATCTTGGTGTCATTATACTCCTTATAGAAGGGTTGGTTGTTTATCAACAAAACCGATGGGTGTGCAACCATGGGGCAAAACAAATGCAGTTGGCTTAAAATTGTTGACAACATTTAAATTATATTTAGTCTCCAATGTTTTTGAAAACATAAATAAATGTGCACAATGAGCACTTGTTGTCTCTCAAATACATCGCTACAGTTGTTGGTTAGCTAGCTAGCGATTGTTTTGCCATATTAGCATTGACATGACATCAGTCAAAACACCTCAAAATAAGACATAGTATCAAGAACAAGATACAACTAGCTGAAACAAGCCACCTACAATTCCCTACATGGCAGATTCTTGTCATTGTTGCTAGCTACAGCACCTTCAGAAAACATTCACACACTCTGACTTTTCCCACTTTTTGTAGTGTGTAACGACTTCTGCCGAAGTCGGTCCCTCTCCTTGTTCGGGCAGCTTTCGGCGGTCGACGTCACCGGTCTTCTAGCCATCGTCGATCCACTTTTCATTTTCCATTTGTTTTGTCTTGTGTTCCCACACACCTGGTTTCTATTCCAAAATTAAGTGTCATGTAATTAACCCTCTGAGAGATGGCCCAGAACTCTCTCCGCCACTCCTCCACTAACCTCTCCCCCTTCCAGTGTGTACTGGGGGACCAGCCGGTTCTGGCGCCTTGGCATCAGAGCCAGATCGAGGCTCCTGCGGTGGACGACTGGTTTAGGCGCGCGGAGGAGACATGGGACGCCGCTCATGTTCACCTTCAGCGGGCCGTGAGGCGCCAGAAAGCCAGTGCCGGAAGCTGGGCCCGCGGTTTGTGGGGCCATTTAAAGTCCTGAGGAGACTGAACGAGGTTTGTTACAGGTTACAGCTTCCCCCCGATTACCGTATTAACCCCTCGTTCCATGTGTCTCTCCTCAGGCCGGTGGTGGCTGGTCCACTCCAGGAGTCTGAGGTGTGGGAGGTTCCTCCGCCCCCTCTGGACATCGAGGGGGCCCCGGCTTATTCGGTTCGATCCATACTGGACTCGAGGCATCGGGCAAAGGGCCTTCAGTACCTTGTGGAGTGGGAGGGGTACGGTCCGGAGGAGAGATGCTGGGTGCCGGTGGAGGACGTGTTGGACCCTTCAATGCTACGGGAGTTCCACCGTCTCCATCCGGATTGCCCTGCGCCTCGCCCTCCGGGTCGTCCCCGAGGCCGGTGTCGGCACGCAGCTGGAGCCGCGCGTCAAGGGGGGGTACTGTCACGACTTCTTCCAAAGTCGGTCCCTCTCCTTGTTCGGGCGGTGTTCGGCGGTCGACGTCACCGGTCTTCTAGCCATCGTCGATCCATTTGTTTTGTCTTGTGTTCCCAGACACCTGGTTTCAATTCCCAAATTAAGTGTCATGTAATTAACCCTCTGTTTCCCCCATGTCTTTGTGTGTGATTGTTCAGGTTGGTATTGTTCCAGCTGGTTTGTGCCGGGTGCCATTTATTCACCCGTGTTCTGTGGCAACCGTTCTTATGCACTTTGTATTATTGTTTTACTTTGTGCTGTCTAAGTAAAGTGCGTTTGGTTCACTCATCTCTGCTCTCCTGCGCCTGACTTCATACACCAGCTACACCCACCCATCTGACATAGTGTTAGTGGGTTTTAAATGGTTTTAATTATAATTTTCGTCAACGATCTACACAAAATGGTCTGTAATCTCAAAGCGAAAGTAAAACTATTTATGTTTTAATTAATGGAAAATAAAACACTAATATATACTGATTAGATAAGTATTCAACCCCCTCAGTCAATACATGTTAGACTAACCTTTGGCAGCGATTTTGGGTCTTTTTGGGTAGGTGTCTAAGAGCTTTGCACACCTGGATTGTACAATATTTGCATTGTACATTATGCAAATTTTTGACAATATTACTTCAGTGCCTTATTGCAGACAGGATGCATGTTTTGGATTCCATTTTACAGGCTTCCTTCTTTTCCCTCTGTCCTTTATGATAGTATTGTGGAGTAACTACATTGTTGTTAATCCATCCTCAGGTATCTCCTATCACAGCAATTAATCTCTGTAACTTGTTTAAATCACCATTGGCCTCATGGTGAAATCCCTGAGTGTTTTTCTTCCTCTCCGGCAATTGATTTAGGAAGGGCACCTGTATCTTTGTAGTGACTGGGTGAATTGATACACCATCCAAAGTGTAAAATTAATAACTGCACCATGCTCAAAGGGATATTCAATGTCTGCTTTTTTTACCCATCTACCAGTAGGTGCCCTTCTTTGCGAACCATTGGAAAACCTCCCTGGTCTCTGTGCTTGAAATTCCCTGCTCAAATCTTAAGGACCTTACAGATAATAGTAAGTGTTGGGTACAGAGATGCAGTAGTCGTTTAAAAATTATGTTAAAAACTATCGTAAACAATTTGAGTCAATGCAACTTTTTATGTGACTTGTTAAGCACATTTTTATTCCTAAACGTATTTAGACTTGCTATAACAAAGTGGCTGAATAACTTATTGACTCAAGACATTTCAGCATTTAATTTTAAATTAATTTGTAAACATTTCTAAAAACATATTCTACTTTGACATTATGAGTTATTGTGTGTAGATCAATGACACAAAATCTAAATGTAAATCATTTTGAAGTCAGACTTTAACACACCAAATGTGGAAAAAGTGAAGGGGTGTGAATACTTTCTGAAGACGCTGTCTCTGGCCATCCAGAATTTTTTATTTCACCTTTATTTAACCAGGTAGGCAAATACAGTAGAAAAACAAATCTATATACAATGTGTGCAAATGAGGTAAGATAAGGAAGGTAAGGCAATAAATAGGCCATGGTGGCGAGGTAATTACAATATAGCAATTAAACACTGGAATGGTAGATGCGCAGTAGATGAATGTGCAAAGTAGAAATACTGGGGTGCAAAGGAGCAAGATAAATAAATATGGTAGGGAATGAGGTAGTTGGTTGGGCTATTTACAGATGGCCTATGTACAGGTGCAGTGATCTGTGAGCTGCTCTGACAGCTGGTGCTTAAAGCTAGTGAGGGAGATATGTGTCTCCAGTTTCAGTGATTTTTGTAGTTCGTTCCAGTCATTGGCAGCAGAGAACTGGAAGGAAAGGCGGCCAAAGGAGGAATTAGCTTTGGGGGTGACCAGTGAGATATACCTGCTGGAGCGCGTACTACGGGTGGATGCTGCTATGGTGACCAGCGAGCTGAGATAAGGTGGGGCTTTACCCAGCAGGGACTTGTAGATGGGTTTGGCGACGAGTATGAAGCGAGGCCCAGCCAACGAGAGCGTACAGGTCGCAGTGGTGGGTAGTATATGGGGCTTTGTTGACAAAACGGATGGCACTGTGATAGACTGCATCCAATTTGTTGAGTAGAGTATTGGAGGCTATTTTGTAAATGACATCGCCGAAGTCGAGGATCGGTAGGATGGTCAGTTTTACGAGGGTATGTTTGGCAGCATGAGTGAAGGATGCTTTGTTGCGAAATTGGAAGCCAATTCTAGATTTAATTTTGGATTGGAGATGTTTGATGTGAGTCTGGAAGGAGAGTTTAGAGAGTTTACAGTCTAACCAGAATCACAACAACACATGGATTTCTGCCCCATTGAAGCGTGCGTATCATTTTCGTGACGTTGTCAGCTAACCCATCTATCATGTGCTCTAAAATATGGAGTATGTCTAGATTCTGAAAAAAAAAAAATCACATTCATGTAATCAACATAAAGCATATTAATATAAATATATCAAAAGTACCCTTTATTATTTATTTGTTCATTTTTAGACATATTGTTTTATTTAATATACTCTAGAAGCACATACATAGAATGGGATCTGTGCTACTTTTTAAGTTATTATTTTATGAGCACTACCAACACAGTGAATAAGGAAATGGATTCAAAGGGAATCCCTCTGCTGGCGATTTGCTGAATGTGCATAAAATGGGTCATGGCTTCATAAGTACCAGAGAGCCCACCCTGGAAATTTGACATGTTTGAAGAATATATTGTTCTAAACAATATGTGTAAAAATGAACAAAATCAAAAACTGTACTCTTGGCCCGTATGTAGGCCTGTACATTTACAGATATTGGCTAGCCTGCAGACAGACATTAGCTAGCCAAGCTGTCACACCCGGATCTGTTTCACCTGTCTTTGTGCTTGTCTCCACCCCCCTCCAGGTGTCGCCCATCTTCCCCATTATCCCCTGTGTATTTATACCTGTGTTTCCTGTTTGTCTGTTGCCAGTTAATTTTGTTTGTAGAACCTACCAGTGTTTTGTTTCCCTGCGCCCGCTGGTTCCTTGCGCCTGTTTTCTAGTTTCACGGTTCTGTCCGTTCTACCTGCCCTGAGCCTGCCTGTCATCCTGTACCTTTGCCCTACTACTCTGGATACTGACCTCTGCCTGACCTGACCCTGTGCCCGCCTGCTGCCCTGTACCATACACCCTCTCTTGATTAGTGACCCCTGCCTGCCTTGACCTGTCGTTTGCCTGCCCCTGTTTGAGGAACAAACTGTTGTTTCTTCAACACTATCTGCACCTGGGTCATACCTTAAAACGTGATACTAGCTTAGTATCCAGCCTGAGGTCCACAGCACAACCCCCACAAACAAAGTTTAGGATTTGCTCCATTTCCTACTGAGTATTCCTATCTGCCCTATTGATTTGGATAATTCAGAGACAGGTGTTGTCTTGTCCCCATGGATTGGTGTACTTAGTGCTTAATAATCAATAACCTACCAAATGAGAGTGGAGTTGAGTTGCTAGCAGTACAGCTTTGTATTAGGAGAGTGTAAACAGACAGGTGTGAGTGCTGTCTACTCTGCAGACACGAGCTGGATGGGTGTGGGAAAAGTCCATTAACACAGGGAAGATAAAGGGAAATCATTGCAGCATGCGCAGTCAAGTTGGAGCAGATGCAGTATACTTCAGCAGAAAGGAAAGAGATGGCACTTTAAGTTAACATCTGGTCTGAGATGTTTTACAGTCCATTTCAATAGGTTTTGACGTATTACTGCATCATCTGGCAATCATTGCTTTCAGATTTTATAGCTACTTTCCAGATTTCACAGGGCTATTTTATGTATCTTGCTGTAAGCCTGGGTAATCCCTGTCAGCACCCTCTCCTACTCCTCTGTCCCCCCCTACAGCTTCTCCCTTCTTTACCCCCACCCCACCCAAGGCTCCCACTCCTCTTCTCACAGGCCTTAATCTTTCTCCACCCTGCAGCTTTGATGGAAGCCCAGCATGGCTAGAGAGCTCTCTCTCAAAGCCTTACATCCCTGCTTTCTGTATCCAATCTGTTCCCAGGGGTCACAGTTCAAACCTCTCTCTGGGACCCGTTTGTCAGGGGAGTGCTGGCTGAGGGAGGGAGGGAAGAAGAAGGGGGAGAAGAGGGTTGTTTTTGGTGGACACTTCTAGGGAAGCTCAGAGCTGGAGCCAGTGGCCTTTGGGTCAGAGCTCATTGAAGGAGTGAAGGAGAGATGGTATAAAAAGAGTAGACAGACAGAGAGAAAGAGAGAGAGGGGCCAATCTTTCAGAAGATTTGATACACAACCAGCTGGTGTGCCCGGAGGAACGATACTAGGATAACTTGACTAGGATAACTTGTGCATCTTCTCAGGGCCCATACACTCCTTCACTCTTCAGAGTCTCCATGGCCATGCTGATGCATTGCTGGGTGTGTGTGATCGCTCTGTCACTGACGATGACCGCAAGCAATGCCTTACGAAGGTAACCTTTTTCTTTGTGTCTCACTGTATGAAGTCTACTCTGCAATGTGTTATGGTCCTCAGTGTTCTGTTCCTACGATGTAATGTTACCTACAATAGACAACAAAGGAGGTTGAATGGAAACTTGGATGTATTTTATCCATTTAAACCAGGCTCTTTTGCTTAACTAAATCAATGTGTCTTTTTGGCAGAGCTGTAGAAACAACAATGTCATACTGACACGAGGACACATGGTCTTATATCACCAATGGTCCATGATTGCAGACTGGATTGTATAACCCCACCCCCATCCCACCCCTGGTCACTCCCTATCTATAATTCTACTGGATGATCTCTCCTTACCATTGTCCTCTCTGATCAGGATCAGTCTGAAGAAGATGCCTTCCATAAGAGAGACCCTGCATGAGATGGGTGTGTCCCCAACCCAGTTCTTTGCTGAATTGGCCCAGAAAAGCAAAGATGACCCCTCCACCAGCAACGGGACCACCCCCACCCCCCTCACCAACTACCTGGATGTGAGAGACCACCTGCACACATTGCACTGACCACACATAGATGCAATTGACATTGGAATAGTACATAAATGAGAGAACACAAAGCCTATGCCCAACTCAGTGGTGCAAGTGATTCATTGCTTCCTCTTCTCTCTTCTTCTCAGGCCCAGTATTATGGGGAGATCAGTATTGGTTCTCCTGCCCAGATGTTTAATGTGGTGTTTGATACAGGCTCAGCCAACCTGTGGGTGCCCTCTTACAACTGTTCCCCTCTCTATACTGCCTGCTGTAAGTACACACACACACACATACACATAAAAACCTGTATGATTGCGTCACCAGAGATGATGATGTTCCCGGATGATTATGACTCAGTGACCTTTGAACTCTCAGTTACCCACAACAGATACGATGCCTCCAAATCCCGAACACACATAGAGAACGGGACAGGTTTCTCCATCCAGTATGCCTCTGGAAACGTCCGAGGGTTCCTGAGTGAGGATGTGGTTGTGGTGAGTGTAACGCAACACCTCTACAGGAAACAATCTTCCTTCCCTTTCTCCAAATCTGTTTCCTATCACCTATTTTTATTGTCCTTTTTAATTATGAGATTTGAGAAGTAGTGATCTACAGTAGGATCATCTTACTGGGGGAAAACCTTTATCTAGGTATTATGGAACAACATCTTACTCTGTGCTTCCTCTAGGTGGGTGGCATCCCAGTGGTCCAGGTATTTGCTGAGGTAACAGCCCTGCCTGCCATCCCCTTCATCTTTGCCAAGTTTGATGGGGTCCTGGGGATGGGCTACCCCAACGTGGCCATCGACGGCATCACCCCCGTGTTCGACCGCATCATGTCCCAGCACGTCCTCAAGGAGGACGTCTTCTCTGTCTATTACAGCAAGTAGGAGATATCACTATCACTGTTCATATACGGATTATTCCTCCACATACACAAACAAGTATTTTTATAATCTGTGAATTTGTCAAAAATATGTTTTTCTTCTCTCAGAGACCCAATGCACAAACCAGGTGGAGAGCTAGTTCTGGGAGGGATAGACCCAGACTACTACACTGGTACCTTCAACTACATGGGCACCCATAAGGCAGGAAAATGGGAGGTCAACATGAAAGGGTGAGATGGGAAAGTTGTATAGGTCTGTGTGCATGTTGTCTGTCTCTCTGTTTGGCTGTCGGTCAGTGCAAGTGCAAGTGCAAGTGCATTTGCATGTATGTGTATGTGTGTAATTCTTTCTCCACCCCTTGTCCCCCTCACCCCTTTCTCTACCAGGGTGTCTGTGGGGGAGGAGATGCTGTTCTGTAAGGAGGGCTGCACAGCTGTAATTGACACAGGTTCCTCCTACATCACAGGCCCCGCCTCTTCTGTGTCTGTACTGATGAAGACCATTGGAGCCACAGAGCTGGCAGAGGGAGGGGTATGTACATCACAAATTGGGCAGATTTGATTATGCCGCGCGTCACCTGTCTATGGCCCTTTTTTATCAAAAGCAATCACCTTTGCATGTGAAAACACAGAATCCTACTCATTACTCCATGGGCTCCTACGTCACTTCTGTTTTGCGCCGAGAGCCGACTTCTCAGTGGGCTTTGAACGGGGCACCTGGCTTATGCTCTGGAGGTAGCCCTGTTTCAAAACTAATGCAAACAACAGTGCAAAACACGCCCAGATTAATTGAATCCCCTCAGCCAGTCTCTTAAAGGGGCAATCCGCAGTTGAAACAATAATAAAGCTTTTCCCTGACACTGTTTCCATAAAAAGTTGAGGGAAGACATGGAGAAATGTAACCACTCTCAAGTTTTAACCATGTTTTGAGTCTATACAGTGTTTGTTTACATTTACTTTGTTTACAAACATTGGAGTAAAACAAGCTTATATTTTGACTTCTGATGGGATATGACACTTGAACTAAGCTTATAAGTAAAATGTTTCAATAATTAATGGGTAGGACCTACAAATTATACATTTATAAGTCCCAAACAATTATGTAGCAACTGCAGATTGCCCCTTTATCTATCTTATCTTCAGAGGGCTATTCTAGATAGATGGTTTAACAAATGCAGGATTTCCTGAACATATCCCACTTGTCTTAATCAGATGAGGGAGTCCCGGATTTCTTGGTTCCAGAATGGCTGCTTCTCGATTAAGTTATTAGGCTAAGCTAAGCGCAGTTTGGTTGATCTGACAACTGTCACGTGCAGGCAACATTCAAAAAGGTCTTAATTTCGATGACAGAAAAAATGATAGAAATGGAGTCAAAAGACAGAGCCCAATATTTCACAAGTCTAGAACAAGAAACAATTGTGACAACATACAATGAATATGATCACATATTACCAACAAAAGTAATACATCCGCCGCAGTAAAAGCCAGAGGGAGCCTGGCAGAAAATTGGAGACAGGGTAAGTGCGCAAGTGAAGTGGCACGATTCCAATATCTAAGAAGCCTAGCTTACACACATGGGTTATTAGTAATAATGTTTTCACTTTATACAGCACTTTTAGCGTAACATTGGTTCTATAGCACCAATGACGTTGGGAAAATCTGCAGAATGAATTAGGCTGTTTACCATGTTGCCTACGTTTATTAATTTGAGATTAGCAAAACTTCCCTGGCAGTCAGCCTACTGTACCTGCAATTCTGTAAAAGTCCTCCTTGATTATATGGCCAGCTTGATGGTCAGGGAATGCAACAAAGAAAATATTTTCAAACAGTTCAGCATCGCCCACATTTTACCGGAAACTTCCAGTGGCAAAAAACGCAAATTAATACAGAGTTTGTACAGCAGTCAAAGTGAAACAGCGTTGGGTTACATTTGCTATAAATGGGTTGAGTAAATTGACCAGATATGAGTGATTGTGCTGAAAAATGATAATATCAAAAAATTACTTTTTCTGAATGATCTAAAGGATCTATCTATTTGAGGTCCAATAATTAATTTCCTTTGTAAAGCACGGCAAACAATGCAGGCTCCGATGTCAAGTGAATTTTCAAAGAAAGGACAGGCCATAGTGACAAACAATAATCTGATTTGCCAGATAAGTCCCGTATTTATTCACCAGCGTAGGCTAAGATCACGTTTACCTAGTAGGTAGCAGATTCGCCTCAGAGCATTCGTTGCCATGGTCTCTGATCAGGCTCTCTTTCAAGCTCTCTTTCTGGAGCCGGAAATTCTGGTTTGACAAATCTCACCAATCCGGCTGGAATACCCCTCTGGTGTGGACTACCTGTGTTTTTTGTCCCCCTTTTCAGTACACGGTGAACTGTGACCTGGTGAAGTCCTTACCCAGTGTCACCTTCCACCTGGGAGGCCATGAGTACACACTGACTGAAGAAGACTACATCTTATGGGTAAGCAACATGGAAATGAGCATGACTGGGATACAGGTACAGGGTGAATGTCATTGATACCTTTACAGCTATTATGACATGTTTATTTTGTGCTCTTACCATTGCATTGTTGAATACTCATTTCTGATTGGCTTGAAGGGCATTCTAGAATGTACATTATTTCCCTATAATGCATGGGATATCAGCATGGCAGAATTCAATGGCTAGTTCATTCTTACATGTTCTATATTTGAGCTGCTTTTGAAAGCAAAAGTCGAATTGAAAACATTAACGTTATTGCATTGTTGAATTTGAATTTCATAATAGCAAGCTATTATGTTTACATACACGTATGGTTTGGGAAGTTTACATACACGTATGGTTTGGGAAGTTTACATACACGTATGGTTTGGTTAGCTGAACTCGCAAGTCTGTTTGTTTGGTTACCAAGGCAACTACTGTAGTAAACTTGCTAGCTACTTCATAGATGTTGAACACCGCTTACAAAAAAAGATTGCAGTTTTGAAACTGCAGTAAAAGTGCAGTAACTGCAGTCAACTGTGGTATTTTGGATGCAATAATAGCAGAATAACTGCAGTTATACTGCACTGTAACTGCACTTACACTGCAAGATTACTGCAGCAAAAAAATATATATATTTTGGGCACAGTATTTGCAGCATACTGCAGTTATACTGCACACTAACTACAGTTATACTACAGTGTACTGCATTTATACTGCACTCTGACTTTTAAAAAACATATGTAAGGGACATTTCTACCTACAAGTGAACACATCTAACTGGCAAATGTGTTCAATTATAAAATTGAAGCATCATGTTGTGGGGGTGCTTTGCTGCAGGAGGGAAGGCTACCCGAAATGTTTGACCCAAGTTAAACAATTTAAAGGCAATGCTACCAAATAATAATTCAGTGTACGTAAACTTCTGACCCACTGGGAATGTAATGAAAGAAAAAGCTGAAATAAATAATTCTCTCTACTATTATTGTGACATTTCACATTCTTAAAATAAAGTGGTGATCCTAACTGACCGGGGAACTAAGACAGGGAATTCTTATCAGGATTAAATGTCAGGAATTGTGAAAAACTGAGTTTAAATATATTTGGCTACGGTGTATGTAAACTTCCGACTTCAACTGTATATACATTTATGGAAGTCTTTAACAAGATGTTTTGTGCTTTGAACTCTGTGTCTGTAGCAATCTCAGTTTGGAGAGGACATATGTAGTGTGACCTTTAGGGGTTTGGATGTGCCGCCCCCTACTGGCCCTATCTGGATCCTGGGGGCCAACTTCATTGCCCGCTACTACACAGAGTTTGATCGTCGCAAAAACCGCATAGGCTTCGCCACAGCAGTCTGACAGGATCCTTAGCCTCCAAGCTTTCACTCTCTTGCTCTTACTCGTTTTTTCTCGCTTTGTCTTTGTTACTGTCTTTTACTATCAGCCTCTATTTCTCCCTTACTCTCTAACTATATCATTCAGTTTTTCTTTCTATGACTCTTTATCACAGAGCCTGCCCTCCTGGCCATTTCAATCTGTGCCAATTACACTCTTCACCTTGTTCCACCCAATCAACATACATAATTTGACGATAATTAACGTACTGTTAACAACAATAGACTGATGTGTTATATACAGTATCATATGGCATGCTGATGTCACACAGTATCACATTGCAGCACAAATCCTCACGTAATAGCATTATGTCTGACCTCATATCTGCATTGTCATGACGTAACACGAATAAAGCTTGTTTAATGGAAAAGTCTATTTTTGTTGTCTGCAGTCAAGGAATTCTGTTTTTTACTCTGTTATCAGAATGGCTGTGTTTGTCATCATAGGAAAAACCAGCAGAAAACTAAGTGTTGCTCATTCACCGACCACAGAAACACAAGCATATTTTTTTAGGAGTTTGGCACCCACATGAAAAAATACCAGTTTACTATAGAATACTACAGTACTTACTATAGAATGATGTAGTAAACTGTAGATTACTGTACTACACACTGTAGTATCGCTCGATTATGTGTAGCACTACTATAGTTCCTTAACATTTACTATAGTTCTTTAACACAGGGTGCATGTTTTGAAATATTTTTTATTGTGTACAAGCTTCCTTTTCACTCAAATCAAATTTTATTTGTCACATACACATGGTTAGCAGATGTTAATGCGAGTGTGGCGAAATGCTTGTGCTTCTAGTTCCGACCATGCAGTAATATCTAACAAGTAATCTAACAATTTCACAACAACTACCTTATTCACACACAAGTGTAAAGGAATGAATACGAGTATGTACATATAAATATATGGATGAGCGATCGGATATGTAAACATTATATAAAGCATTGTTTAAAGTGGCTAGTGATACATTTGTTACATCCAAATTTCTATTATTTAAAGTGGCTAGAGATTTGAGTCAGTATGTTGGCAGCAGCCACTCAATGTTAGTGATGGCTGTTTAACAGTCTGATGGCCTTGAGGTAGAAGCTGTTTTTCAGTCTCTCGGTCCTAGCTTTGATGCACCTGTACTGACCTCTGCTTCTGGATGATAGTGGGGTGAACAGGCAGTGGCTCAGGTGGTTGTTGTCCTTGATGATCTTTTTGGCCTTCCTGTGACATTGGGTGGTGTAGGTGTCCTGTTGGTAATCATATCTCAGAACATGAATAGACTAACGAGTTTCAGAAGAAAGCTTTTTTTCTGGCCATTTTGAGCCTGTAATCGAACCCACAAATGCATGATGCTCCACATACTCAACAAGTCTAAAGAAGGCCATGTTTATTGCTTCTTTAATCAGAACAACAGTTTTCAGCTGTGCTAAAATAATTGCAAAAGGGTTTTCTAATTAGCCAATTAGCATTTTAAAATGATAAAATTGGATTAGCAAACACAAACAAGTTTGGAGGGGGCGGCAGGGTAGCCTAGCGGTTAGAGCGTTGGACTAGTAACCGAAAGGTTGCAAGTTCAATTCCCTGAGCTGACAAGGTACAAATCTGTCATTCTGCCCCTGATCAGGCACTGTTCCTAGGCCATCATTGAAAATAAGATAAAATATTATAAATAAAATAATACTTGTTCTTAACTGACTTGCCTAGTAAAATAAATAAATATATATATTTCCTGATCTTTCTTATGTCTCCTAGATATAGGACAGACACTTCAAAACCTTATTCCTTATGATACATTTCTGGTCTTTTTTGCCTTTTATGAATGTATAAATCAGTGTTTTGCTATGGGCTATACTGTAGTAGTTTTTTATATATTTTTATGATACCTAAAAAGCTTAGACTTTTAGAGGTTAAACACTATTATTGCACAGAGTGAGTCCATGCAATGTATTATTATTATTATTATTACTCTTGAAGTTATTAACTCAAGACATTTCAGATTTTCATTTTGTATTAATTTGTACACAAAATCTCAATTTAATCCAAATTAAATTCAGGTTGTAACACAATAAAATGGGGAAAAAATCAAGGTGTGTGAATACTTTATGAAGGCACTGTATACCACATAGTTGAAGGCCTATTAGGCTATAGGCTTACTGCAAATGATTGCTGTTTGTTCCTGAACTGGCCGAATGGCAGAGCTATCCTTCAGCTATCCATCAGCACTACAAGTTGGTTCAACTGCTTTAATTAACATCATTGCACGATCCTGGCGCTATCCTTTCAGCGCCACGAAGTGCGCTCCAATGACATCTCATCAATTTATGTTGCCTATGCCTGAAGTCATACTCATTACTTCATCTTGTAATAATAATTATATCACTTCTCACAATGGTGCTCGTTTGGTAAAGTCCGATCAAAGCTGAATCAATGTCTAACAAGATCCCAGAATGATTCATTTGCATTTTACATATCAGAATATAATATAATACCATAGTACCATAGAATATAATACCAATACCATGTCTATAACGCTACTGTTGCAACAAAAACACCTCCCAATTTCTAATTCGATTTTAGGATGGTTAGCTGAAGCTGAATAGTCCCCCAAAAAATCTAATTCGCCAAAACTTTACAGAACGTGTGACTTGGCAGGATATATGCTTTAATTGAAACAAAATACAAGAAAGGCTAATAGTTTGTTAACACCATCTGCTCTAATTCTCTCAAGAAACAGTCATTCAAGAAGATCAAAATGCATATTCCCATGAAACTGATTGACAACAATCAAATGATTGGCATAGAGATGTAGTTTGGACGTTTCACCGGTAAAACATGAAGAATGATCATTCACGATTGACAGTGATGATGGATCATTTTGAAATTAGGCAGCCTATGCCTAACTTGGTGTTTGAGGGTATTAGAAATCAAATTATTGAGGCAGACATTGCAACTGGAGGATGAATTTGATGCATATTCTGTAGTGATAGGAAATTATGACACAATTTACTTTCTTTCTGCACTACACTACTGACAGTGTAGGATTGTCTTTTTATATGTGGAGAAGTCCCACTCCTTTTTGAATTTTTTTGCTTTATTGAAGAGATAATGAAGTGTTGGAAAGACGAGGAAGTTAGGGGAGGGTGAGTCAAAGAGCAGTGCCGACTCTGGCATACATGTGTGCTGGGATCAGCAGCTGTAACCGCTGGACCGCACTGGCCACGAACACAAGCAAAATGACTGTACAGAAATAAACAATCCAGACGGATTCTATTTTGAGTCACATTATTAATGTCTGATCCTCTGAAGTTGAGCTAGGTCTTGCACAATGTGTTGATCTAATATGGCACTGATGGCGTGAAAATAGCACACATTGTATGGATGTAAAAACCGGTTGAGTGATTTATCCTCGTTCCTGCTGTTCCCGCCCATCTGAAGATGTCTTTCACAGTGTGGTGTCTGAACGCTCATCCTTATGTCATCATCTTCTCACTCCATTTTCTCCTGTGCTTTCTTTCACCATGCGCCAGGTGGCTGGGTCATTATTCAGAAAACATATATGGGCATGTTTTTTCCCCCAAAAAAGTGGTGAAGTAACTCAACTTCAACAAAACTGAACATCTACTGTATTGTAGAATAATTCCTCTGAAACAAAACAGTTCAGGATGGAGATGTCCCATGATATCCTCAAGGAAACATATGACCCTTTCAGTGTACATCTCAACCACAACGGTCAGAGGTCATGATCAATCAGAGGTCGTAAAGGTCATGCTTAGCAACCTGTCCCTGGAGGATGACATTGAAAGTGAAACAGAATTACATGAAGACAGACTCTGTTCCTGTATCTTTAACCTCAGTTCTAGCAGAGATAAAAACAATAAATGCTGTCATATTCATTGAGAACTATTGTGGGGTTGTTTTCAGAGGGGAAGTATGTGCAGTGATGCAGGGTATGGAGACAATAAAGATACCTAGACTGAAAGACAAATTGTTTAACTTAAAAAAAAGTTTTTCGGTTAAGGTGAAGATACTAGCACTGCTACTTTATAACGCACATAACTATTCTTATTCTCTGCATGACACTACAAAACATCTCCATTTAATTGCATCCTTCACTCATGCTGCCAACCATACCCTCGTAAAACTGACCATCCTACCGATCCTCGACTTCGGCGATGTTTACAAAATAGCCTCCAACACTCTACTCAATAAATTGGATGCAGTCTATCATAGTGCCATCCGTTTTGTCACCAAAGCCCCATATACTACCCACCACTGCGACCTGTATGCTCTCATTGGCTGGCCCTCGCTTCATACTCGTCGCAGTAATATACTCAGGTACAACCTGGAATATGCTGGGTTTATGTACTGTATGTAGTCTGCGTTACACATGAAGCACAAACCATATTCCATCTCACCAATTCCCACAGTGGCATCATAAGGACTTGATCAGGAACTGTATGTAACCAATGGAACAGGTAATATGCATCTACATAACCCATCAGATTTGAACAGAGGGCTGCAAAGACGTAGTGGTCAGTCCATGGTCAGTGCAGCTTTAACACACCTGATTAAACAATCCATGGCCTAGATTATAGACCGTGATTAGTTGACTATTTGAATCAGATGTAGTGGCCGGAATAAAAGCTGGCACACGCTATGGCCCGTCCTTGGACCTGGATCGGTCACCCTTGCTCAATACCCAGAGTTGAAGCAGTGCCAGAAATTCTGCGTGATCTCTTCCTTTTGTAAGTTATATATCATGAACTTCAGTCGTTACTGGAGTGTCTCCATGTATTCATACATTTCCCTATTTCCTTTTTTAAAGATTAGCCAAGTTTAGTTTATAGAGGAATCCATAGATATCTCAGAGGAGATGATGCTTTATTACTGTTAGTAAAGAGGCCTAAAGGAGCTGTAGTTGAAATCTAGGGAGAGTAAAGGGCTCAAGAGACCAAAACCATACGTTTTAATGATGAACAACAGTGCCATTGGCAGACACAGCAGCTCCATTGGATTGTGTTAGAGATATATGAGTTATCCTCTCTGTGTGACCAGAGTGTTTTGTAAAAGGCAATAACCTTTGAGCTCACTTGATAGCTCTTATTTGTCTGAAGAATATGTCATGAAATGTTCTAAGTCCGATGTCTCAGAGATAGGGAAGCAGGAGACCAAAAGGAAGCAACAGAACTAAGCTCCTGTTGAAGGATAACTAACACAAAGGGCACGTGTCCCCTCATATTTGTCATGTTTTTACATTTTTCAGATGTTAAATAAATTCCAAAACAAACATTTTAAACCAACGTTTTAGCATAATCTGTCAGCAGTATTTTGTGGAGGGGGCAGACTGACTGTTCCAGGCAAAAAAAACTCCCTCTCCCCCTATTCTAGCTGTTAGTGGTTCCTTCCAAGGTGCACCACAAAGTAAAGATATGCTAACCAGGAAGCTAGATACCCTAGTGCATGCAGACAGTATAGTTAGTGGAGGAGGAGAGAGAGTGTAGAGTGACAAACACAGCCTTTGATTTGATTTTAGCTGCCGGTGAATGGCAGGACTCGTAGGAGAAATGTTTGTAAATGAATTTGATCAAGGTATGTAACTCATATTATTTTTTATATATTTTTTGTATTTTACCCCCTTTTTCTCCACAATTTTGATCTTGTCTCATCTCTGCAACTCCCCAGGACTCCCCAGGACTCCCTGGGCCCAGGAGGTGAAGTTCGAGTCATGCGTCCTCCAAAACATGACCTGCCAAACCGCGTTTCTTAACACCTGTCCGCTTAAGCTGGAAGCCAGCCGCGCCAATGTTTCGGAGGAAACACTGCTCAACTATTGACCGAGGTCAGCCTGCAGAAACACCCGGCCTGCCACAAGGAGTCGCTAGAGTGCGATGAGCCAAGTATAGCCCCCTCGTGCAAACCCTCCCCTAACCCGGACGACGCTGGGCCAATTGTGCGCCGCCCTATGGGACTCCCAATCACTGCCGGTTGTGATACAGCCCGGGATCAAACCCGGATCTGCAGTGACGCATCTAGCACTGCAATGCAGTGCCTTAGACCGCTGCGCCACTCGGGAGGCCTATTGATTCCTTATTGATGTTTTGTTGTTTCTCTGTAGTACTAGCCACCTAGCAATTTTATGAAGTTGGCTTTAGCTAGCCAGCAAGATCTCCCAACCTCATAACTAGCTACTAATCCATTTCAGGCTATCAATCAAATTAGAGTAGCTTTGTCTAACTATCTTAGCTGGAATGCCTGCTGGCAACGTTTCTAGACTTGGAAAAGCAAGAAATTTCAAAATGTACTTAATGAGACTCATTCCTTTCAATCTTTTTACACATATTTTAATAGATATGCAGAGAAGCATATTTCATTTATAAAAAAAAAAAGAAACACCAGTCAGGAGGATACAGACAGCTCAAGAGGTATGATTGGATATGCAGAAAAATACTTGGTTTAAATGTAATCTGGCACCTTATGATAATTTCATAATATTTGTGAACGAATTATGATGCCATGATATGTGGCTGTATTGATGATGTGTGTTATGATTCCATGTACTGTGTTGTAATTTGGATGTAATACCCTAGGCATGTTAGTGCAGTATATTGATATGTGTGATTTACAACATTCAGAATGACACCCTGATTAAAATGACAATTGAACAGGTAAAGCGGTATGCTTAGGTGAACTATTCAGGAAAAAATGTCATATATTTTACATAGAATTAGGCATAATGATAATGGCTCTAGATTGCAAGAAAAAGCTGTTTCTCCAACCCTCCATCCTCACGTACTTCGTGGCCCTTAAAAAATTATGAGTGCATGACGCCCCTGAGGACAGCACACCAGATGACAAGAGGAGAAACCAGGCATAAACAAGTAACCAAAACGGACACCAGGCGAAAATCTGTTTTGGATCAAACGTTATATTGTTATTATGATACTGGTATGTGTTGGAATTTGAGTGTGCAGCCAGGTACTTTTGCAGTTTTCTCTGCCCAGCATATTGGCAGTTAAAGTATGCATTTGATTACATTTCCCACTGGGCACAGACGTCAATTCAACGTCTATTCCACGTTGGTTCAATGTATTTCATTGAAATTACGTGGAAACAACGTTGATTCAAACAGTGTGTGCCCAGTGGGTTAAAAGTTTTGGCTCAACTTCAAACTCAGAGAAACGCAAACTGGCATTCTTAATGGTACACAAATCTGAAATAGATCGTAAAAAACACCATGTTTCAGTCAATGCACTTTCACCAGGATTTACTTTATTTTCTCTGCCAGTTTCTTTGGCGTGTTAACATCCATACTGCGAAAGCTGAAAAGTTAAAGAGAATTTCCAATGTCCAGGAATTTACTATAAAACATATGGCACAATGTGTGGAACATCTGTAAGGCATTATCGTCATGCTCTACCTGTGTATGCGTGAAGCACTGCATATAAGTGTAGTTGCACAGTGGTTCCAAAAGTTTAGTCTGTGCAGGGAACCAAGACCACCTAAAACCTTTTAGTTATATAGAAAGCTAGACCAATATTTGTCTCAGGTCATGACCCTCCAGTGGTTATTGGAATACACCAAGCTGAGATACGGGGCATAGTTTCCTGTGGACCATATGAGAAAGAGCAGAAGGAGGGAGGTCTTAAAATAGTTTCTGAGTTACAGCTAAGGCAGGCAGTCACACTGTGAGCTGTAGACCTTTCGGAGGGGAGTAAAACCACATCACTCCGTGCTGGGGGAACCTCGGCTCCATCCATGTCAGCTTCTCTTTAGTGCACGCCTTGTCTCCAGAGGTTTACAGGAGGGATTGATCAGAACTAGAAGACGAGAGACTCATCATCTATCTGCTCCAATGCTCCTGACAGAGGAGTCTGCTCTATTTTCATAGTTGAGACAGATGACCCTTCACGTGTCAGCCCACATTCAGTGCAAAACCAAGGTAAGAGTTGCAGTTACTTCTGCACGATACAACGCTCTTGTGAAGGAAATCTGTTGTCATAACTGCCTTTGACATTGACGGTATTCTGTTTGATTTGTCTACAGTTTTAATTAAAATAAAACAATTAAATAATCTACAGTATGCCAGTATAACATTTTAAAAGATTTTACTGAGTTACAGTTCATATAAGGAAATCAGTCAATTTAAATAAATTAGGCCCTAATCTATGGATTTCACATCTGTTGGTCACATATACCTTAAAAAAGGTAGGGGTGTGGATCAGAAACCAGTCAGTATCTGGTGTGACCACCATTTGCCTCATGCAGCGTGACACATCTCCTTCGCATAGAGGTGATCAGGGTGTTGATTGTGGCCTGTGGAATGTTGTCCCACTCCTCTTCAATGGCTGTGCGAAGTTTATGGATATTGGCGGGAACTGGAACACACTGGTGTACACGTCGTTCCAGAGCATCCCAAAAATGCTTACTGGGTGACATGTCTACTGAGTATGCAGGCCATGGAAGAACTGGGACGTTTTCAGCGACGTTTTCAGCTTCCAGGAATTGTTGACAGATCCTTGTGACATGGGGCCATGCATTATTATGCTGAAACATGAGTAGATGGCAGTAGAAGATTGGCACAACAATGGGCCTCAGGATCTTGTCACGGTATCTCTGTGCATTCAAATTGCCATCAATGAAATGCAATTGTGTTTGTTCTCCGTAGCTTATGCCTGCCTATACCATAACCCTACCGCCACCATGGGGCACTCTGTTCACAACATGGACCTCAGCAAACAGCTCGCCCACGTGACGCCATACATGTGGTCTTCGGTTGTGAGGCCGGTTGGACGTACTGCCAAATTATCCATAACAACGTTGGAGTTGGCTTATGGCAGAGAAATGAACATTCAATTCTCTGGCAACAGCTCTGGTGGACATTCCTGCAGTCAGCATGCCAATTGTACTCTCCCTTAAACCTTTAGACATCTATGCCATAGTGTTGTGTGACAAAACTGCACGTTTTATAGTGACAAGATGCACCTGTGTAATGATCCTGCTGTTAAATCAGCTTATTGATATGCCACACCTGTCAGTTGGATGGATTGTCTTGGCAAAGGAGAAATGCTCACTAACAGGGATGTAAACAAATGTGTGCAAAACATTTGAGAGAAATAAGCTTTTTGTGTGTATGAAACATTTATGGAATCTTTTATTTCAGCTCATGAAACATGAGACCAACACTTTACATGTTGTATTTATATTTTTTCTCAGTGTAGCTTGGCTTTTCAGGCTGTACATTTTCAGATTTGTCTCCAACGGGTTTAAAATTAATAGATGTAACTACTGTTGACAAAGATCAATAACAGCATGGATGGTTAACTTCACATCATGTGACTATAATGTACAGTACTGCATGAATGTGGGTCATCTGTATGGAAGCTCATTGATTGTTATTTTGGATCATTTCAGAATTCCCCTCAACTAAAGGCCCATCTCATACAATAGGAAAACAAAAACCTGAGGCCAATTTTTTTTATCAAAACCAGGAGATGGGAAGATGCAGAAACAAAGAGAAAACATTCTGTGTCTCATAGGATTCTGAGAACAGTGCAGTAAAGTGCTATTCAATAATCCACTGTACAACAAAAAACTAATTATGTTTTCAACATTAAAGATTCATAGAAACAAAGTCCGTTATGAAATAGGACATGTTATGTTTTATATATTCTTTAAAGCTAGATTCCACAGTTGAAACAATAACAAAGCTCACACCCTGCCTCTGTTTTGATAAAATGTTGAGGGACGGTGCTGGAGAAATGTAACCACTCAAATTCATAGACAGAGCTATGGATACAAGGACTGACCATCCATGATATAAAAATTATAGTTGTGCCATGTTTTGACACTATACAATGTTTGATCACATTTACGTTGTATAAAAACAATGGACTAAACAAAGCTTATATTTGAGGTTCTGATGGGGTATGACACTTGAACTAAACTCATGAGGCATTTGTAAGTTATATTTTTAAAGAATTAATGGGTATATACAGGTAACTGCCTAAATAAAGTCTTAATAGGGCATTGGGCTCGCAGAACAGCTTCAATGCTTCTTGGCATAGATTGTCTGGAACTCTATTGGAGCGACACGACACAATTTTTCCACAAGAAATTCCATAATTTGGTGTTTTGTTGATGGTGGTGGAAAACACTGTCTCAGTCGTCGCTCCAGAGACCCCTCTTTCAAATTCACTGAGATCTCTTCTTCTAGCCATGGTAGCCAAAATAATTGTCAACTGGGCATTTTTATATATGACCCTTAGCATAAGGTGATGTTTTATTTGCTGAAATATCTCATGAACCACACCTGTGTGGAACCACCTGCTTTCAATATGCTTTGTATCCCTCATTTACTCTATACTTTATTTTAGTAGTTATCATTCATTTTTAAGTCCAGAACTGGATGAAGCAACAAAAGACTCTAGCTTTAACATACAACATTTTTTACACATTTTTTACTCATTTTTCTGTTCACCATTGGTTTCAGGTCTTCATGAGAGCAACAATAAACCATGGTTTCCCTCCCTTTCAGGTAAAGTGTCTGTGTGTGATAGTGTTCCTGAGTCTCTCCTTGACCATGGGAGACCCTGGTCCGTGCAGACACTCCATCACCAGAGATCACCTGCTGACCATAAGACGCCTGGTGAGTAGTACAGCTGGAACAAACAATAGAAAAAAACATGAACAGATTAAAGTTATACATAACCAAGAGTGATTTATTGGTGAGATTTCCAGAAATATATTTTTGATCAAAGTGGGAATAACTGTAGGGAGTATATCACTGTAGGAAGCATATTAAACTCATGGCTAGAACCATTAGAGATTCATTGGGATTGTTGAATGTACAGCATATTCCTGTCATGATTACAAAATATTGAAGTTATGTAATGAATGACTTCTGACAGATATTTTGGTTCCTGTGTTTATTTATGTTTTAAATAGATAGATAACCAGTTGCAGAGTGGATGCTCAATAACCTACACATTAATTGAGCGGAGAAGTTTGGTAAGGTCATTTTTATGCGTCATGTGCAGTGAAAACACGGGACATCATAGGCAAATTCACAAAGAACATTAGTTTATGCTTTTAGTCAAAAAAAAATTGTTTTTTACTTTAAGAACTAAAACTTTGTTTGGTTTTGATACGAAAGGTTATTTGAGAGTAGTGCCAGAAAGTATCCAATGTCCACCACATAATTTGTCCTTAAAGGACTGTAAAAATAAGCATTAAAAATAAGCAGCCGGCTCTATGCGGTAGCAATTGCGCGTGGGGATGAGGTTATGGCTAGGCTAGAGAAAGTCACTGATATCAAACATACTGCGTATCATAACTAACATGAATATTGACTGTTCTTCTTCCATTCCCTGACAGAGTAAATGTTGCTATGTGAAAGCTGCCCTGCCCTGGATCTTGGAGCTCCTGACCAGCCACTTCAGGTATACCCAAGGCTCAGACAACCACAGCTACGTCCTGTCTCTGACCGGTCTCATCCACAACATCTACTCTCAGAGATGTGTACCACAGATCAACGAGGAGCTGGAGGTGAGGGCGGTTTGATGCTGAAAATATCTCTTGAATAACAGCCTAAATCAGGTGTTTTAAAGAGGATTTAAGGAACTTAATACTAAACTCATTGATAGGACATGCATCCCATGTACATTTTACCAACATTCCTCTCTGACTCTATTGACCAGGATGATCCAGTGAGCTTTGGGATGTCATTCAGCAGTTCCCCATCAGAGGCCCTGGGGAGGGTCCAGGATGTCCTGTCTGAGTACTGGGAGCTGGTCACCACCAGGGACTCCCCAGTAGACTGGAGCTGTGAGAGGGAGTACACAGACACAGCAGAGCCCCTCACAGCCCTCCCTACAGCTTTCTCTCTGACCACAGGTGGGCAACTTCCTCAAGGTTCTTTAGAGGTTCCCTGGCGAAGGCATAAAACAGGGAATTTCATTATTATAGAATATAATAATACATTATGGCAATTTAGCAAAGTAGCTTACAGAATCAGACCCACTGTCCTCTGGTGTTGTATGCTTGAACTAGCCAAGCGATCTGATTAGCTTAACCTTACTTGTCCATATTATAACTCGGCTGTTATGAACTGTCTCGTCATCCACAGTCAGCACTTTTTGGGACTCAGAGAAAGCCCCTCAGACTGGTCTAGATGGAGACCAAGTTGGAGACCTGAAGTTTGATTTCATGGTCATAACTCCATCAGTCTGTGGAGGACTGATGTTCATATTCACTCTCTATTGCCTCATCAAACACAAGGTAATAATGCATACTTACAAGTTACATTCACATTGTATTTTAGTCATTTAGCAGACACTCTTATCCAGAGCGACTTGCAGCAGTGAGTGCATACATTTTCATACTGGTCCCCATGGGAATCGAACCCGCGCATTACAAGCGCCATGCTCTACCAACTGAGCCTCACTGGACCACGTGTGAGTTGAAGTTAACCTTTTACTGCAGTGGGCTAAATCAGGGTCACTCAGAGTGTTTCTTGGTAGTCTTAAACAAATCTACTTTGAAACAAAAGTATACACCTCACACACATTGTTATGAGGTGAGGTGTAAGAAGACACATGTCAGATAGTTTAAATTGATTCAATTTTGAGTTTGCGTCCCAATATTACACTTTATGTAGATCACAAAAGACTGAAATATAACTCAACCATTTGACATAGATTTTTGATGTAATGTTTCAATTACATTCAATATGTAATGTTTATTAATGAAATAATGAAAAATATTCATAAAATTCACCCATGTGATTTGGTCATTTGACTGCCGGAATTAATAAACAGCATTAAAGACCTCTGCTGCGTTTAAATTCAGTATCACAGTAAAAAAGGAATAAAAAATAAATGCAATTGACACATTCATTTATTTGTGTGATTTTGTTCCTTTACAGATGTCCCACAGTACTTATCATCACACATCACAAGTGTACCAAAACTCAAGGTAAAGTATCACACAGTATCTAGAGTAATTGAAACAATGCAAAATGATGACAAACAACACATATATGTGACTTCTAATTCAAAGTTTGACTTCTAGTTTGCATACAGATATTCAGGACATTGAGATGCAGGTGCAATAAAGTGAGTATTATTTTCAGTCTATCTGCTGAATACTCAATACTCCTCTTCTCTGCCAAAACGCCATAAAAGACAGATTGCTACAGATGGAGGAGCACATCTGGAGATGAGGATTTACATGAAGCACTCATCTCTGATACACAGTCCAATAGTGTTACACATTCCATAGACATAGTCTTTTTCTGGCCTGCAGGCACCATAAGCACTATCGATGGATTTTAATTGACCTTTTTTTGAGAAGGCTATGCAAGTAGGCTATTCAAGTAGGGAATAGTGTGTGTGTATACAGTACATTCAGAAAGTATTCAGACCCCTTGACTTTTTACGTTACAGCCTTGTTCTAAAATGTACAAAAAAACAAATTTCCCTCATCAATCTACACACAATACACCATAATGACAAAGCGAAAACAGGTTTTTAGACATTTCATATTTACATAAGAATTCAACCCCTTTGCTATGAGACATGAAATTGAGTTCAGGTGCATCCTGTTTCCATTGATAATCCTTGAGATGTTTCTACAACTTGATTGGAGTTCACCTGTGGTAAATTCAATTGATTGGACATGATTTGGAAAAGCACACGTCTATATAAGGTCCCACGGTTGACAGTGCATGTCAGAGCAAAAACCAAGCCATGAGGTCGAAGAAATTGTCCGTAGAGTTCCGAGACAGGATTGTGTTGAGGCACAGATCTGGGGAAGGGTGCCAAAAAATGTCTGCAGCATTGAAGGTCCTCAAGAACACAGTGGCCTCCATAATTTTTAAATGGAAGAAGTTTGGAAAAACCAAGACTCTTCCTATAGCTGTCCGCCCGGGTAAACTAAGCAATCGGGGGAGAAGAGCCTTGGTCAGGGAGGTGACCAAGAACCCGATGGTCACTCTGACAGAGCTCCAGAGTTCCTCTGTGGAAATGGGAGAACCTTCCAGAAGGACAACCATCTCTGCAGCACTCCACCAATCAGGCCTTTATGGTAGAGTGGCCAGACGGAAGCAACTCCTCAGTAAAAGGCACATGAAACAAGATTCTCTGGTCTGATGAAACCAAGATTGAACTCTTTAACCTGTATGCCAAGTGTCACATCTGGAGGAAACCCGGCATCGTCCCTACGGTTAAGTATGGTGGTGGCAGCATCATGCTGTGGGGATGTTTTTCAGTGGCAGGGACTGGGAGAATAGTCAGAATTGAGGGAAAGATGAACGGAGAAAAGTACAGAGAGATCCTTGATGAAAACCTTCCAACAGGACAAAACACCTAAGCACACAGCCAAGACAACACAGGAGTGGCTTCGGGATAAGTCTCTGAATGTCGTTGAGTGGCCGAATATCTCTGGAGAGACCTGAAAATAGCTGTGCAGCGACACTACCCATCCAACCTGAAAGAGCTTGAAAAGAGAAGAATGGGAGAAACTCTCCATATACAGGTGTGCCAAGCTAGTAGCGTCATACCCAAGAAGACTCGAGGCTGTAATCGCTTTCAACGGTGCTTCAACAAAGTACTAAGTAAAGGGTGTGAATACTTCATAATATTTCAGTTTTGTTTTCAAATATAATTTAATACAATTTCAAAAAAAATTGCTTTGTCATTATGGGGTATTGTGTGTAGATTGATGAGGGGGAAAAAACAATATAATCCATTTAAGAATAAGGCTGTAATATAACAAAAGGTGGAAAAAGTCTAGGGGTCTGAATACTTTACGAATACACTGTATATTATGCACATATACATGCATATACAGTTGAATTCTGAAGTATACGTACACCTTAGCCAAATACATTTAAATTCAGTTTTTCACAATTCCTGACATTTAATCCTAGTAAAAATTCCCTGTCTCAGGTCAGTTAGGATCACCACTTTATTTTAAGAATGTGAAATGAATGAATGAATGAATAATAGTAGAGAGAATTATTTATTTCAGCTTTTATTTCTTTCATCACAATCCCAGTGGGTCAAAAGTTTACATACACTCAATTAGTATTTGGTAGCATTGCCTTTAAATTGTTTAACATGGGACAAATCTTTCAGGTAGCCTTCCCGAAGCTTCCCACAATAAGTTGGTTGAATTTTGGCACATTCCTCCTGACAGAGCTGGTTTGTAGGCCTCCTTGCTCGCACATGCTTTTTCAGTTCTGCCCACAAATTTTCTATAGGATTGAGGTCAGGGCTTTGTGATGGCCACTCCAATACGATGACTTTGTTGTCCTTAAGCCATTTTGCCACAACTTTGGAAGTATTCTTGGTGTCATTGTCCATTTGGAAGACCCATTTTTGACCAAGCTTTATCTTCCTGACTGATGTCTTGAGATGTTCCTTCAATATATCCACATAATTTTCCTGCCTCATGATGCCATCTATTTTGTGAAGTGCACCAGTCCCTCCTGCAGCAAAGCACCCCCAAAGCATGATGCTGCCACCCCTGTGCTTCACGGTTGGGATGGTGTTCTTCAGCTTGCAAGCCTCCCCCTTTTTCCTCCAAACATAACGATGGTCATTATGGTCAAACAGCTCTATTTTTGTTTCATCAGACCAGAGGACATTTCTCCAAAAAGTACGATCTTAGTCCCCATGTGCAGTTGCAAACCGTAGTCTGTCTTTTTTATGGCGGTTATGGAGCAGTGGCTTCTTCCTTGCTGAGCGGCCTTTCAGGTTATGTCCATATAGGACTCGTTTTACTGTGGATATACAGTGAGGGAAAAAAGTATTTGATCCCCTGCTGATTTTGTACGTTTGCCCACTGACAAAGAAATAATCAGTCTGTAATTTTAATGGTAGGTGTATATGAACGGTGAGAGACAGAATAACAACAAAATAATCCAGAAAAACGCATGTGAAAAATGTTATAAATTGATTTGCATTAAAATTAGGGAAATAAGTATTTGAACCCCTCTCAATCAGAAAGATTTCTGGCTCCCAGGTGTCTTTAATACAGGTAACAAACTGAGAATAGGGAGTGCTCCTAATCTCAGTTTGTTACCTGTATTAAAGACACCTGTCCACAGAAGCAATCAATCAATCAGATTCCAAACTCTCCACCATGGCCAAGACCAAAGAGCTCTCCAAGGATGTCAGGGACAAGATTGTAGACCTACACAAGGCTGGAATGGGCTACAAGACCATCGCCAAGCAGCTTGGTGAGAAGGTGACAACAGTTGGTGCGATTATTCGCAAATGGAAGAAACACAAAAGAACTGTCAATCTCCCTCGGCCTGGGGCTCCATGCAAGATCTCACCTCGTGGAGTTGCAATGATCATGAGAACGGTGAGGAATCAGCCCAGAACTACACGGGAGGATCTTGTCAATGATCTCAATGCAGCTAAGACCATAGTCACCAAGAAAACAATTGGTAACACACTATGCCGTGAAGGACTGAAATCCTGCAGCGCCCGCAAGATCCCCCTGCTCAAGAAAGCACATATACATGCCCGTCTGAAGTTTGCCAATGAACATCTGAATGATTCAGAGGACAACTGGCTGAAAGTGTTGTGGTCAGATGAGACCAAAATGGAGCTCTTTGGCATCAACTCAACTCGCCGTGTTTGGAGGAGGAGGAATGTTGCCTATGACCCCAAGAACACCATCCCCACCGTCAAACATGGAGGTGGAAACGTAATGCTTTGGGGGTGTTTTTCTGCTAAGGGGACAGGACAACTTCACTGCATCAAAGGGACGATGGACAGGGCTGTGTACCGTCAAATCTTGAGTGAGAACCTCCTTCCCTCAGCCAGGGCATTGAAAATGGGTCGTGGATGGGTATTCCAGCATGACAATGACCCCAAACACACGGCCAAGGCAACAAAGGAGTGGCTCAAGAAGAAGCACATTAAGGTCCTGGAGTGGGCTAGCCAAAATCTGTGGAGGAAGCTGAAGGTTCAAGTTGCCAAACGTCAGCCTCGAAACCTTAGTGACTTGGAGAAGATCTGCAAAGAGGAGTGGGACAAAATCCCTCCTGAGATGTGTGCAAACCTGGTGCACACAAGAAACGTCTGACCTCTGTGATTGCCAACAAGGGTTTTGCCACCAAGTACTAAGTCATGTTTTGCAGAGGGGTCAAATACTTATTTCCCTCATTTTAATGCAAATCAATTTATAACATTTTTCACATGCGTTTTTCTGGATTTTTTTGTTGTTATTCTGTCTCTCACTGTTCAAATAAACCTACCATTAAAATTATAGACTGATCATTTCTTTGTAAGTGGGCAAACGTACAAAATCAGCAGGGGATCAAATACTTTTTTCCCTCACTGTAGATACTTTTGTACCTGTTTCCTCCAGCATCTTCACAAGGTCCTTTGCTGTTGTTCTGGGATTTATCTGCACCTTTCGCACCAAAGTACATTCATCTCTAGGAGGTAGAACGCGTCTCCTTCCTGAGCGGTATGATGGCTGCCTGGTTCCATGGTGCTTATCTACTTAGGGAGCAGTGGTGTGAAATTTGAGGCGCCAAATTCAAAACATTCATAAATATACAATAGTTGCATAGTCATCAAAAGCTCTGATTCTTGGCAATATCACAGCGTTGTCAGATTTCAAAAAGGCTTTATGGCGAAAGCACAACATTTGATTGTTTGAGGGTAGCACCTCTAATATTTATGCATTAGTATAAATCCATAACCCAACACGGGTCTCACAAAACGCATAAAATCGCTAATATAAAATCGCTTACCTTTGATAAACTTCTGCTGAGGGCTTCCCAAGTGTCCAACGAAGACAATCCATGCTTCTTTGGTTAGAAAGAGTCATTTATTATATCCATAAATCTCCCTTTGGTTGGCGCGTTATGATCATAAAATCCACCGTTGAGTCGCCCATTGAACCGTGAAGAGAACACGTTCAAATTATACCTATACACTTTCTACAAACAAATCAAACATAATTTATCCTTAGGTATCCTTTTGGGTATATTTGCTGTAATATTTCAACCGGACGATAACGTTACGATAGGAAAGAAAAATAAATTGGTGCGCGTTCACAATCTCGTGCGCGTCAAACCTTGTTTACAAAAGTGGTCGCCTGACAATTTCCTGTCCCCATCCGTTCTGGTCACTGCTACAATTTACAGTCTTTGACTGTTGACTGTTGAGTGGAAGCCATAGGTACTACAGTCTCAGTCCTACATAAAGTTCTATGCAATAGGCACAATGGAGAAGATGCTCATTTACAAAAAAAACTGCAAATCAGGATTGATTTTTCTCTGGTTTTTGCCTACTATATCACTTCTGTTATACTCACATACATTATTTTAACACTCTTAGAAACGTCAGAGTGTTTCCTATCCAATAGTACTAATTATGTGCATATCCTATTTTCTTGGCCTGAGTGGCATGCATTTTACTTTGGGCACGCCAGACTCTCCAAAACCGTCACCTCGGGAGCCGCCTCCTAAGAAGTTATACTTGCGTACTATTGTTTGTACAGATGAGCGTGGTACCTTCAGGCGTTTGGAAATTGCTCCCAAGGATGAACCAGACTTGTGGAGGTCTACAATTTTTTTCTGAGGTCTTGGCTGATTTCTTTTGATTTCCCCATGATGTCAAGCAAAGGGGCACTGAGTTTGAAGGTAAGCCTTGAAATACATCCACAGGTACACCTCCTATTGACCCAAATTATGTCAATTAACCTATCAGAAGCTTCTAAAGCCATGTCATAATTTTCTGGAATTTTCCAAGCTGTTTAAAAGCACAGTCAACTTAGTGTATGTAAACTTCTGACCCACTGGAGTTGTGATACAATGAATTATAAGTGAAATAATCTGTCTGTAAACAATTGTTGGAAAAATGACTTCTGTTGATGTGTCCAAACTTTTGACTGGTACTATGTATATATATATACTGTCTATAGTAGATGTCCTAACCGACTTGCCAAAACTATAGTTTGTTAACAAGAAATTTGTGGAGTGGTTGAAAAACGAGTTTTAATGACTCCAACCTAAGTGTATGTAAACTTACGACTTCAACTGTATATAGTTTGGACACACCTACTCATTCAAGGGTTTTTCTTTATTTTCACTATTTTCTACATTGTAGAATAATAGTGAAGACATGAAAACGATGAAATAACACATATGGAATAATGTAGTAACTTTAAAAGTGTTAAAGAAATCAAAATATATTTTATATTTGAGATTCTTCAAAGTAGCCACCCTTTGCCTTGATGATAGCTTTGCACACTCTTGGTATTCTCTCAACCAGCTTCACCTGGAATGCTTTTCCAACAGTTTTGAAGGAGGTACCACATATGTTGAGCACTTGTTGGTTGCTTTTCCTTCCCTCTGTGACCCAACTCATCCCAAACCATCTCAATTGAGTTGAGGTCAGGTGATTGTGAAGGCCAGGTAATCTGATGCAACACTCCATCACTCTCCTTTTTGGTCAAATACCCCTTACACAGCCTGGAGGTGTTTTGGGTCATTGTTTTTTTTTCATTTGTTTTTCAACAGGACAAACACCATCACGCCTCCTTCTCCATGCTTCACGGTGGGAACCACACATGTGGGGTTAATCTGTTCACCTACTCTGCGTCTCACAAAGACACAGCGGTTGGAAACAAAAATCTAAAATTTGGACTCATCAGACCCAAGGACAGATTTCCACCGGTCTAATGTCCATTGCTCTTGTTTCTTGATCCAAGCAAGTCTATTCTTATTATTGGTTTCCTTTAGTAGTGTTTTCTTTGCAGCAATTTGGCCATGAAGGCCTGATTCATGTAGTCTCCTCTGAATAGTTGATGTTGAGATGTTTCTGTTACGTGAACTGTGAAGCATTTATTTGGGATGCAGTCTGAGATGTTAACTAATGAATTCATCCTCTGCAGCAGAGGTAACTCTGGGTCTTCCTTTTCTGTAATGGTCCACATGAGAGCCAGTTTCATTATAGCGCTTGATGGTTGAGAATGCACTTGAAGAAACTTTAAAAGTTCTGAATTTTCCGCATTGACTGACCTTCATGTCTTAAAGAAATATGGACTGTCATTTCTCTTTGCTTATTTGAGCTGTTCATGCCATAATATAGACATGGTCTTTTACCAAATAGGGCTATCTTCTGTGTACCACCCCTACCTTGTCACAACATAACTGATTGGCTAACACACAGGAAGAAAATAAACTTTTAACAAGGCACACCTGTTAATTAAAATGCATTCCAGGTGACTACCTCATGAAGGATGTTGAGAGAATGCCAAGAGTGTGTAAAGCTGTCATCAAGGCAAAGGTGGCTACTTAAAAAAATCTCAAATATAAAATATGTTTAGATTTATTAAACACTTTTTTGGTTACAACATGATTCCATACGTGTTTTCCTAGTTTCCTAGTTTTGATGTCTTCACTATTATTCTACAATGTAGAAAATAGTAAATTAAAGAAAAACCATTAAATGAGTAGATGTCCAAACTTTTGACTGGTACTATATACGTATATATATATATATATGTCTATATAACTTGACTTAACATCAAAATGTTCTAATAATGTCTATGGTGATTGATGTGCCTTTGTCCACTATATTTGAAATCAATGAAATAAATCTAGTTTGACTGTTACAAAAGTTTCATTAGGGTTTGTACCATTATATTGCTTCCAGTTCTTCGATTGTGGGGGGATTGATGTTAGGTCATCCAGAATTTTGTGAACTTGCTTCAAAACAGCCAATCAGCGAGCTCGTTGAAACTTTAAAAGCCATTTCATAGCCACTAAATATTTTTGCTCTCACCACTTAATGTTGCCTATTTTAAAATGTTTAAGCCTACCCAAGGGCAGACTAACTCACCTGGTGAAGGTCACAGCACTGAAAATGAACAAATTCAATAACTAATGTCTCTGTCACTAACAAATACAGTCATGGGTGGTATCTCTACACTTCACTCGAAAAAAGCTAGGCACACTGGGAAATATGAAAATTTGGCTTTACACCATACAGTTTAAAACAACACCCCAAAACAAGTTCCTGTAACACTACAGGTGGTATCTTCCTTACACTGACAAATTGTAACAGCGTCAAGACTAAGCGAGTGGTAATTTAACACTGAAAAGTGTGGACCCGGATAGGCACTGGAACAGTGTTAAATGTAACACTAATAATTTGCTGTATAACTGAAAAGACTTGAAATGCCCTTCACTAGTAAAGGTCTTTGCATCACCACATAGAACAGGGTTGGGCAATAATTTTGACTTGAGAGCCACATCGGGATTTCGGAAGATCGACCAATTACTATATAACAGTTTTGCAATGTATGACCTTTTTATACATTATAGCACAGATACAAACTGCAACTAAGTTTCTATTTTCATAAGCTAATAAAAATATGTATGGTTCCCAACTTCAGCCCTTGAATACCCCCAGTAGTACACATTTTTATTGTACCCCAGGACAACCACACCTGATTCAACTTGTCAGATAATCATCAGGCCCTCAATGAGTTGAATCAAGTGTATTTTATCTGGGGCTACAACAAAAATGTTCTGTGTTCTGTTTGGGGTACTCAAAGACTGGAGTAGTGAGCCACTGTCATAGACAATTGGCTTGCAGGCTGGCAGTGCTGTTGGTCTACTGGCTGTGGTGTTGTGTTACTGGCACTAGTTTCCCCCAAACACTTTTTCAAGAAGCCAAATGCATTTTATTTCTCCATTGCCTGCTGCTTACATGCCCCACTAAAACATGGTTGAGTGCATTTCACACACTATCATACGAACATCTTCTGTTCTGTACTATAATGCAGTGTTTCCCAAACGTGGTCCTGCCCCCCTTCCCTGATTGAAATAACCAACTCATCATCAATATTTTATTATTTTAATCAGCTCTGTAGTACTATGGCAAAAACAAAAACGTGCACCAAGGTGGGGCCCCAGGACCGAATTTGGGAAACCCTGCAATAATGTGTGGTACAAGTGTATAACATATCGTCCATGTGGATGTCATGGTATGAGTTGTGTGATGTGTCAATAATCTCTCCATTCCTGCTCCGTTATGAGAAGTGGGAAAGCCTTCCTATAATTTGATGGCACTGCTGTATGTTAGAAATTAAAAGCAGCTGTTAAAGATGAAAAGAAGAGCCTTTGACAGATGTCCCAATATGATTTAGTTCAAATATGTGGAAATTGGCTCCAGAATAAGAGAAGTATTGTCTGGAGAGCCGCCCACCCTCTGAGTGAGCACTTTAAGGTGAAACATGAAGGAGAAGGCAGAGTAGCAACATGGGGCTGGTTTTGATTCCTGCAAACAATGAGCTGGTAGAAATCTAATTCAATATGACAGGCAATTAAGTGTTTTTTATTTCTATATGACTCTACTATTACCCTGGTTGGTCAGGCTTAAAGCATGTCATTATTTTTGATACTTTCAGATCCAAACATGGTTTTTGTCAATCTCTGATTATCCATCATCACATATCTAGTGAATCCATTATTATCAATGTGCACACGTAATGGGTACAATGATAAGCGAAAACAGATAAAAAAATTATTGACCTCGAGACCTCTCTGAACCATGCATACAAGAGTATCGAAGATCTTAAACGCGCAAACACTGATAAATGTACTGCACAGGAGAAGACCATCGCTGACATGTAAGAGCGCTTGTTGGAAGCAGAGCGATACCGGAGAAGGTTGAGGCTAAGGCTTCATGGTGTCCCTGAGGACCAGGGTGAGAATGTGAAGCCCAAAGTTAGTGACATCTGTAACCGTGTGGCCCCAGACTTCCCCGAAGGATATATGGACATGGCTGTGGATGTCGCTCATCGTATTGGGAAGAAGCAAGATGCCATCGCAGCTGCTCATGTAATATATGGAGCTATACACCTTTAATGACAGTCCATAACTCCCTTGTGTTTAACAGCCAATCAATATCACTCTTGAGGTTGAGGGTCTACCGTGCCATCTAGAACACAACATGGTGTCAGAAGTGTCAGAAGGTTAAACAAAAAACGGAGGAAAAAATTCCAGTGCTAGCTGCATGAGTGAGAACATGGACTTCACCAGCAGACTACTAAAACGAGTGGCTAGTTAGCAGGCTAACACTAACGTGAGTGAAACAACATACTTTGATGTTGTTAGCTATCAAGCTTGAGATTAGCAGCAATGCAGTCTTTACACCACCATCTCCGTTGTTATTGACTGGAAACCTTGCAGAAAATCTGCGGAAATGGGAACAAAGACTGAACGTGTACTACAAGCTAGAGGCTAGGAAAATAGGAGTTTTGCTACACTGCATCGGCAAAGATGTGCTGAAGATATACAACACGATGGAGATCACATATGCCGACCCGGGAAAACAAGACACTGGCCGAGGTGATGAAAACTACTATGCACCACGCAGGAATACTGTGTTCGAGAGACATCCGTTTTGGGCACACAAGTTCAATGAACAGGCAGGTATTGACAAGTTTGTAACCGAACTGAGACTGGGAGCATGCAACTTTGAGTTCAAAGACACTGAGGATATAATGCTAATGAGCAAAATTGTGTTTAGCGTCACAGATAGTGGACTAAGAGAGAAACTACTCTCCATTTCAGATTTAACCCTAGCTAAGGCCATAGATGTTTGGTGTGCAAAATAAGTTACATCAGCTCAGGCTAAAGATATGTCAGCTAGCAATAGCACAGAGCAGTTTGTGCATTCTATGGAAAAATTTCAGCCATTTTTAGCAGTCACAGGCACAGTCAGAACAAAGGCAGGCCGGGCGGTAGACAAAGACTCAACCAGCGAGCAGCAGGACTTGAGAATGCAGGACAAGAGAAATCACTTTGCAGCTGTGTAGGTCAGGGACAGAGGTTACTCCCGTTGAAAGACGTCAAGGAAGTGGACATGCTGTTCATAGGTGCAGTGACACAAGCACGCAAATAAGATGCTGGCTGGCACAGAAACTTGTGTATAGGGGATACAGATGGTCAACTTTAAGTTAGACACAGGAGCTGAAGCTAATGTGTTCCCACAAGCAATAGCAGACAAATTGCCCAAGCAATTCAAAGTGAAAGAGACTGAGACTGTACTCATAGCCTATGGAGGCACCCGAACTAAACTAAAGGGCATCATGACATTGCAAGTGCACACGCGGCACAAACAAGCCCATCTTTAGTTCTATGTAACAGATGCAACTGACACCCCACTACTAGGCAGAAAGGCCTGTGCGCAGCTTGACATCATCAGAAAAGTTGCAAAAGTTGCATGCCATGCTCTGCCATGCTTCAAGGAAGAGCTACTCAAGTGCTATGCATCTGTGTATAAAGGACTCAATGAGTTTCCAGGCCAGCACCACATCTACAGTACCAGTCAAAAGTTTGGACTCCAACTCATTCAAGGGTTTTTCTTTATTTTTATGTTTTTCAACATTGTAGAATAATAGTGAAGACATCAAAACTAGGAAATAGCACATGGAATAATCTAATAATTAAAAAAGTGTTAAACAAATCAAAATATATTTTATATTTGAGATTCTTCAAAGTAGCCACCCATTGCCTTGATGACAGCTTTGCACACTCTTGGCATTCTCTCAATCAGCTTCATGAGGAATGCTGTTACAACAGTCTTGAAGGAGTTCCCACATATGCTGAGCATTTGTTGGCTGATTTTCCTTCACTATGCATTCCAACTCATCCCAAACCATCTCAATTGGGTTGAGGTGGGGTGATTGTGGAGGCCAGATCATCTGATGCAGCACTCCATTATTCTCCTTGGTCAAATATCCCTTACACAGCCTGGAGGTGTGTTTTGGGTCATTGTCCTGTTGAAATTCAAATTATAGTCCCACTAAGCGCAAACCAGATGGGATTGCATATAGCTGCAGAATGCTGTGGTAGCAATGCTGGTTAAGTGTGTCTTGAATTCAAAATATATCATTGACAGTATCACCAGCAAAGCACCTCCTCCTCCATGCTTCATGGTGGGAACCACACATTAGGAGATCATCCATTCACCTACTCTGCATCTCACAAAGACACTGTGGTTGGAACTAAAAATCTCATATTTGGACTCATCAGACCCAAGGACAGATTTCCACCGGTCTAATGTCCATTACTCGTGTTTCTTGACCCTAGCAAGTCTCTTCTTCTTACTGGTGTCCTTTAGTAGTGGTTTCTTTGCAATTCGACCATGAAAGCTTGATTCACGCTGTCTCCTCTGAACAGTTGATGTTGAGATGTGTCTGTTAATTGAACTCTGAAAAGCATTTATTTGGGCTGCAATCTGAGGCTGGTAAGTCTAATTAACTTATCCTTTGCAGCAGAGGTAACTCTGGGTCGTCTTTTCCTGTGACGTTTCATGAGAGCAAGTTTCATCATAGCGCTTGATGGTTTTTGCGACTGCACTTGAAGAATCTTTAACTTCTTCAAATTTTCCACAATGACTGACCTTCATGTCTTAAAGTAATGATGGACTGTCGTTTCTCTTTGCTTATAAGCTGTTGTTGCCATAATATGGACTTGGTCTTTTACCAAATAGAGCTATCTTCTGTATAACACCCCTTATGTCACAACATAACTGATTGGCTCAAACGCATTAAGAAGGAAAGACATTCCACAAATTAACTTTTAACAAGGCACACCTGTTAATTTAAATGCATTCCAAGATGGACTTTGAGCTGTTCTGATGCAAGGTAAACAGCCTATAGCCTTTACATCCAGAGCTCTGTCTGGGGCAGAACAAATTATGCCCAGATATAAAAATAACTCCTGCCAATCGTGTTCGTACTGAAGAGGTTTCACCAGTATGTCTATGGTGTCCCATTCAAAGTTCAATCTGACCACAAACCACTTGAGGCTTTAACCACCAAGTCCGTTGGAAAGGTGCCTGCCCATTTTCAAAGGATGCAGCTTCAAATACAGAAATATGACATTCACATCATCTACACCCCGGTTAAAGACATTAATAGCAGACACGCTATCAAGGGCTGTACCCCAGACTGCCACACATGAAGTGTGACCTCAGTGACAAGAAAGTAACTTATGCAGTGTCCACACAACAGCCACTGGAGGGTGCTGTTATGTAACAGCTGAGAGCAGTCACAGACGCAGAGCTACCTTGTAAGCCTACCGGCGGAGAAAATCACCCCGGTCTAAATTATTTTCCATCGGTGAAAAAGGCTCTGATTCCCCTGTAGTATCCACCCTTTCCTTGATTTTGGGCCGGTCGGACGAGAGGTCCCAACTTTGCATTTGCTGCCTTGTCTGCTGCAGTCAGGTCCTCACCAAATCTAATTTCAGAAAGGCGATTTCCTTTGCTTTCTTCTAAACTGCATCTCTTGCTGTGCGCAAAACGAACTGGATGAGGATCGAGCTGTCGTGCTCTAGATGGCATGGTAGAATTAACAATGGTGACTGAAGTACTATTACTTTTAGCTTTATAACTGAAGCATGGTAAGAATTAACACTCTTCTTCTTCTTCAATGAGGATTAACGGCAGTTGGCATCCAATAAATGTTGCATTCCCACCACCTACTAGACTGATGCTTGAATTTTTGAAAAATAAATAAACAAATACACTAATGTATCATCTAACACGACACATCTAACACCTACAGATCTAAGCTCAGCAAAAAAAGAAACGTCCCTTTTCGTAAAAAAGTAAGATTCGTAAAATCCAAATAACTTCACAGATCTTCATTGTAAAGGGTTTAAACACTGTTTCCCATGCTTGTTCAATGAACCATAAACAATTAATGAATATGCACCTGTGGAACGGTCGTTAAGACACTAACAGCTTACAGACGGTGGGCAATTAAGGTCACAGTTATGAAAACTTAGGACACTAAAGAGGCCTTTCTACTGACTCTGAAAAACACCAAAAGAAAGATGCCCCGGGTCCCTGCTCAACTGCGTGAACGTGCCTAAAGCATGCTGCAAGGAGGCATGAGGACTGCAGATGTGACCAGGGCTACACATTGCAATGTCCGTACTGTGAGACGCCTAGGACAGTGCTACAGGGAGACAGGACGGACAGCTGATCATTCTTGCAGTGGCAGACCGCACGTGCACAGGATCGGTACATCCAAACATCATACCTGTGGGACAGGTACAGGATGGCAACAACAACTGCTCGAGTTACACCAGGAACGCACAATCCCTCCATCAGTGCTCAGACTGTCTGGACTGAGGGCTTCTAGGCCTGTTGTAAGGCAGGTCCTCACCAGACATCACCGGCAACAATGTCGCCTATGGGCACAAACCCACCGTCACTGGACCAGACAGGACTGGCAAAAAGTGCTCTTTACTGACGAGTTGCGGTTTTGTCTCACCAGGGGTGATGGTCGGATTCACGTTTGTCTTTGAAGGAATGAGCGTTACACCGAGGCCTGTACTCTGGAGCGGGATTGATTTGGAGATGGAGGGTCGGTCATGGTCTGGGGCGGTGTGTAACAGCATCATCGGACTGAGCTTGTTGTCATTGCAGGCAATCTCAACGCTGTGCGTTACAGGGAAGACATCCTCCTCCCTCATTTGGTACCCTTCCTGCAGGCTCATCCTGACATGACCCTCCAGCATGACAATGCAACCAGCCATACTGCTCGTTCTGTGCGTGATTTCCTGAAGGACCGGAATATCAGTGTTCTGCCATGGCCAGCGAAGAGCCCGGGTCTCAATTCCATTGAGCACGTCTGGGACATGTTGGATCGGAGGGTGAGGACTAGGGCCATTTCCCCCAGAAATGTCTGGGAACTTGCAGGTGCCTTGGTGAAAGAGTGGGGTAACATCTCACAGCAAGAACTGGCAAATCTGGTGCGGTCCATGAGGAGGAGATGCAGTGCAGTACTTAATGCAGCTGGTGGCCACACCAGATACTGACTGTTACTTTTGATTTTGTTCAGGGACACATTATTCAATTTCAGTTAGTCACATGTCTGTGGAACTTGTTCTGTTCATGTCTCAGTTGTTGAATCTTATGTTCATACAAATATTTACACATGTTAAGTTTGCTGAAAATAAACGCAGTTGACAGTGAAAGGACTTTTCTTTTTTTGAGTTTATATGTATACAGAGTCTGTGACTCTCTTTGTTTTCATATCTTAGTTTATTCGTCATTTGTCAGCACCTCTACACTAAATAAGTTTCTCTGGGTGTGCGCCAGCTCATGCTTTGTATTAGACTATAATCCATCTGATTGTAACATATCTGAAACATATACTGTAACCGTCATCTGTGTAAAGACCACCAAAAATCTTAAGACTGAATGATCTTAATTTGAATCCTGTAACTGAATTGATCAAAAATAAGATGTTCCTCGTGGTTAGGGAAGGGGCTTTTAGCCAAAGCTGAGGGGCTATCTTTTTTCATCTATTGACATTCACAAATCCACTTGCTGTACCTTAGATATGCTATTGCATGGAAAAACAAGCCACATAAGAAAAAGAGATGTTATCACCAACAGGGTTCACTCTCTTCAAATCAGATATCAAAAGTTAACTGGGTTAAAATGTACTTAAAAAATCCTCAGTTTTTTTTAAATATTGTACCTCATTTTGTTTTTCAGAAGTTTGGAGGGCTTAATTCTTTACTACAATGTTTTACATGAGACCGAATCCAGGTGGTGAGTCACATATGTCGTACCATGCACCCTTTGCCTGCACCCCTTTCCTGAAAGCCTAAACATTATGGCATAGCCCATTGCTGATCTAAAGCTAATAAGGCACAACAGAGAGGGAAACCCTTTGGCTGGCCAGACATAGCAGGGGTTCAAACTGTAGAACCCAGTTCCTACATTTGAATGAACATTTATTTTATCAAACAAAACTATGCTACATTTTATTTCTGGAACCCTCAGGATGACAAATCAGAGCAAGATTACTGAATGTAAATACATTATTTACCTTCACAGGTGAATGTATCAAACCAGTTGCCGTGATAAGTTTTTGTTGTTGTGCACTCTCCTCAAACAATAGCATGGTATTATTTCACTGTAATAGCTACTGTAAATTGGACAGTGCAGTTAGCTTAAATTCTGGTTAATCTTTCTGACCATAAGACCGGTCTATGTCCTGGGAAAATTTCTTGTTAATTACGTCATGCTAATTACATTAGTACACGTTAGCTCAACCGTCACGTGGGGGGGACACCGATTCCGTAGAGGTTAAAGACCAGATGGCAGAGCCGCCAACACACAGATGGGATTTATATTGACATGGCTGGGGGTGATATGTTGTATTACATGGTTGTGGAACGTTTTTTTGTTGTAATGAGAGAGTGGCTAGGCTGCAGCTGGGGAGGGAGCGAGGGGGATGACCGAGAGAGGTAAAGAGGGCTATTTACACCATGCAAAAAAACCTCTAAAACCCCTCTCCAGTTCAGTCTGAAGGAGACACTGCAACAGAGACTGTGGAGGAGGGACTGCCTCTAAACAACAGGCTGGTAGGTTACTGTACACATGCGGAGATCATCTGTTCACCTTCTCTTCGTCTCACAAAGACACGGCGGTTGGAATCAAAAATCTTACATTTGGACTCATCAGACCAAAGGACAGATTTCCACCGGTCTAATGTCCATTGCTCGTGTTTCTTGGCCCAAGCAAGTCTCTTCTGAACGCAGTCTCCTTTGAACAGTTGATTTTCAGATGTGTCGGTTACTTGAACTCTGTGAAGCATTTATTTAGGCTGAGGTGCAGTTAATTGCCGATAGTTTTGATGTGTTCACTATTATTCTACGATGTACAAAATAGTAAAAAAAAATAAGAAAAACCCTTGAATGAGTAGGTGCGTCCAAACTTTTGACTGTCACTCTAGGTCCTGGATGGCAGGAAGCTTGGCCCCAGTGATGTACTGGGCTGTACGCACTACCCTCTGTAGCGCCTTATGGTTGGATGCAGAGCAGATGCCATACCAGGTGGTGATGCAACCATTCAGGATGCTCTCAATGGTGCAGCTGTATAACCTTTTGAGGATCTGGGGACCCATGCCAAATCTTTTCAGTCTCCTGAGGGGGAAAAGGCATTGTCGTGCCCTCTTCAAGACTTTCTTGGTGTGTTTGAACTATGATGTGGACACCAAGGAACTTGAAACTCTGGACCCGCTCCACTACAGCCCTGTCGATGTTAATGGGGGTGTGTTTAGCCCTCCTTTTTCGGTAGTCCACAATCATCTTCTTTGTCTTGCTCACAATGAGGGAGAGGTTGTTGTCCTGGCACCACACTGCCAGGTCTCTGACCTCCTCCCTATAGGCTGTGTCATCGTTGTCAGTGATCAGGCCTACCACTGTTGTATCGTCAGCAAACTTAGTGATGGTATTGGAGTCGTGCTTGGCCACGCAGTCATGGGTGAACAGGGAGTACAGGAGGGGATTAAGCACGCACCCTTGAGGGGACCCTGTGTTGAGGATTAGCGTGGCAGATGTGTTGTTGCCTACCCTTACTACCTGGGGGCGGCCCGTCAGGAAGTCCAGGATCCAGTTTCAGAGAGAGGTGTTTAGTCCCAGGGTCCTTAGCTTAGTGATGAGCTTTGTAGGCACTATGGTGTTGAACGCTGAGCTGTAGTCAATGAACAGCATTCTCACGTGTTATTTTTGTCCATTTCGGAAATGGCAGTATGGACTGTGATTAAGATTGCTTCATCTGTGGATCTGTTGGTGGCGGTATGCGAATTGGTGTGGGTCTAGGGTTTCCGGGATGATGGTGTTGATATGAGCCATGACCAGCCTTTCAAAGCACTTCATGCTACGGATGTGAGTGCTACAGGGGCGGGAGACATTTAGGCAGGTTGCCTTCGCTTTCTTGAGCACAGGGACTATGGTGGTCTGCTTGAAACATATTGGTATTACAGACTCGGTCAAGGAGAGCTGGCCCTAGCCTTTTGGGGGTCCTAAGTGACGTTTTGTTGGGGAGACCTTGCAAGCAAAACATTTTAGCTGCCCCACTCAACAGCTTAGAGAGAAAAAAAAGGACGTTTTAGATTTAATTTCCTGCAATTCTACACATTTTTCCATAGGAAGGAGAGAAATGTTTGCAGTTTTTAATATATCATCAGAGTGAGTGACTAACAAAATCAATGCCCCCTCCTGTCAAGTTTAGATAGCTGGATAGACTAACTTACCAATCAAACATTTTTTTGCTGACGTGCTAATTGAGTGTCAGTGACTGACAAGAGAAAAACTGCTGATACAAAACTTCACCTTGTGTACAAATTTCACCTTGTGTATTTCTACTATTCTAACTCCAACAGTAACATGGGGGAGAAGGGGGGAATTGATCCGCGGGCCTACAAAAGGGGGACTGGATGTTACCACACATCAGGGGACATGGCAATAATTACATGACCAAATGCAACAAACAACTTATGTAAGCCTCTTCCTTGAAGTGTTGAACTGCATTACAAATCGTCCGCTCCAAGCCACCACATATACAGTACCTTCAGAAAGGATTCACACACCTTGAATGTCAAAATGTTGCGTTAAAACCGGAATTTAAAATTGATTACATTTAGATTTTGTCACTGGCCCTCATACAATACCCCATAATGTCAAAGTGGAATTATGTTTTTAGAATTGTCAATAAGTATTCAACCCTTTTGTTATGTCAAGCCTCAATAAGTTCAGGAGTAAAAATGTGCTTAACAAGTCACAAGTTGCATGGACTCACTCTGTGTGCAATAATAGTGTTAAACATGATTTTTGAATGACTACCTCATCTCTGTACTTCACACATACAGATAATTATAAAAGGTCCCTCAGTCGAGCAGTGCATTTCAAACAGATTAAACCACAAAGATCAGGGAGGTTTTCCAATTCCTCACAAAGAGCACCTATTGGTAGATGAGTATAAAAAAAAAAGCATACATTGAATATCGCTTTGAGCATGAAGTTATAGATTACACCTTGAATGGTGTATTAATACACACAGTCACTAGAAAGATACAGGCGTCCATCCTAACGCAGTTGCCGGAGAGGAAGGAAACCGCTCAAGGATTTCACCATGAGGCAGATGGTGAATTAAAAACAGAGTTTAAAGGCTGTGATTGAAAACTGATAATGGATCAACATTGTAGTTACTCCACAATACTAACCGAATTGACAGAGTGAAAAGGAGGAAGCATGTACAAAATAGAAATATTCCAAAACATGCATCCCGTTTGCAATAAGGCACTAAAGTAATAAAGCCCAAAAATGTGGCAAAGCAATTCACTTTTTGTCCTGAATACAATGTGTTGTTTGGGAAAAATCCAATACAACACATTAATGAGTACCACTCTCCATATCTTCAAGCATAGCGGTGGCGGCGTCATGTTATGGGTATGCTTGTAATTGTTAAGGACGGGGGAGTTTCAGGATAAAAAAAAGAAACGGAATGGAACTAAGCACATGCAAAATCCTAGAAGACCTGGTTCAGTCTGCTATCCAGCAGACACTGGGAGATTAATTCACCTTTCAGCAGGACAATAACCTAAAACAAAGGCCAAATCTACACTGGAGTTGCTTACCAAGACAGTGATTGTCCCGAGTGGCCGAAAATGATAATCTAGCCATGATCAACAACTAATTTGACAGAGCTTGAAGGATTTTGAAAATAATGTGCAAATGTTGCACAATCCAGGTGGAAAGCTCTTAAGAGACCCACCCAGAAAGACTCACAGCTCTAATCCCTGCCAAAGGAGATTATACAATCGACATAGGGGGTTGAATACTTATCTAATCATACATTTTCTTTTTACAAGTTACACATTTTCTTGCACTTTGACATTATTATTTTGTGTAGATCATTGGCAAAAAAAATTATTAAATCCATTTTACTCCCACTTTGTAACACAACAAATGTGGGAAAAGTCAAGGGTTGTGAATACCTTCTGAAGGCCCTGTATCAGAGGTTGTCTTTCCATCTCCATGACAGCAGGGGGTAGTACAGGGCTGCACAACAGGATAATGTCCTGCATTGCCACAGTATCACATCAAGGCTACTTTAGGATTCTGGCACAACACCACAAGTCGCATATCAAATCAACACATTTGAGCAGATAAGGGATTTTGTACTAGTTTTAATCCAAAAGACAGCCAAAAGACAGACAGTGCTACATGTCATATGTGTACTGCCATACCCCCATGCATTACGATGGTGCCCTTACGCTCAGTTTTCCCTAACACAGCAGAAACCCTCAACATTATTGCTGCTGCATGGAAACTGATAGTGACACTTGTGTTGTATAGTTCATTCGTGGGAATTCACTGAAAATATATTTAAACAAGTGCAATCAGCATTGAACTGTGACTTTCATCAGGATAATTGTTAAGTGGGCTACAACATCTGTGGGATGTGGGGATTTTGTGATCTCATTTTATGGTTTGGATATTTTATGACACAATGTACATTTGCTACTGCCAAAGTGGCTTGAATATTCCCTCACTGTCATCACATTGGGAAAAACCCAAATTTGAGATTAGTGTACAGACCTTGAACTTGTGTCAATCATGCATAACCTCAATGGGAGATTTGTGTGAAAAGTTAGGCTATGTGCACAGATATCAATTAAGGATTTCTCCCAATGTCCTCAAGGCACACAGTCTTTCTACACAGTCAGTCCACTCTAAAAAGATGGTGACTATAACTTTGGCTACAGGTGCGTTGGCTAAGAAATCAAACCCAACCAACAATGAAAACACAATTCAGAAGCCCAATCAAAACAAAAGCAGAGTTCAGGGCAACAAAAACCCCACACAACAAATAGAAAATGTATAATGTTGGTGTGAGGTGTGAATAAGTATATACAATGAATGACAACTAAAGGAAGAAGAAACTAAAGGACATTCAATTATACACAAACAAAATTGATGCTTCCTCCATTGTGTAGAGTTAAGCAGTGCATAGCAGAAAAAGATTATGGATCCACAGTATAACTGGAGGGGCATTCAATGTTTTCATGGTCTCTCAGCTACTCATGGCAGTATCATCTGAAGACCCATAGATACAGTTAGAAAAACATGTGGCCAATATTGAGGGGAATCAACAATGATAAAACACAGAACAGAGCTGGGTCAGATACTGGATTAGTTACAGTGCAGTCAGCTTGCATAGTGATCAGCAACGACAGAAAAACCCACTACATCACCGAGACGTGACGATAAACATCTGATCTCTATGTGGACAAAAAAGCAAATTAACAAAATGGTTCTTTACCTTGAATGGCAAGGGAGGGGGAAACGATTAAAATGGGGTAAAACGATGAGAATAAAACAGCTAAAAAGGAAGTTAAAAACACTGGAAATGTAATATTTCTGGAGATTCAGACTTTCACCCCTTAATAATCCCTGTTTGCCCTATTAGCTCTCTTTCACCGCATGGAAGGGTGTGTGTGGTGTAAGTTATTTTGTTTCACAGGCCCGGTGGTTCAGTGGCTGCATTGTTTGCTTTCTTCCTTCTCTTAATCAGCAGCGGATTGGTCGAATCCTTGATGGTCTTGATTTTGATTTGCTCGTAGTCTACTCTCATGGTTGCCAGGGCACTTGTCATTTCCTCCTAGTAACAAACATCACACCATTAGCATATCACATAGGAACAATTAAATAATGTGTAAAGGACCAAGAAAATCCAAAGTAGCAAATGCGCAATGGTGTAGATAGAAGCAGACAAACACTGTATTTTGTACAGTCTATAGTAGGATATTGTTGTTTTTGTGCTCAATCTGCATGCTAGAGGTGTGTGGATCCAAGTTAGAAGCAGAAGGAATGAATTCACATCACTGCAGTGCCAGTGCTCACCTTGACCTCCTCCCAGACGTCCTGTTCCTCCTGCAGCACACGACTGGTGTGGAGAGGGGTCTGAGGGACCTCCATAGACTGCTGCAAGGAGACCAGCTTAGGTTAGCGCATTGCTTTGGAAAAAACATTGTGTCCAATCAAGGAACATGAATATAGGATCACACTGGAAATGTGAAAAGTATTCAGCAACTCTAGGGAGGTCAGTTATTACAAAAAAACATTGCTGCAAAAGATGAGCCCGGTCTCATACCGTATGTGGTTTTATGGTTGCCAAGTTAACATTACTGTGAGGCCAGAGAGGCACAGAGAGGAGTTAGCTTAAGAACAAACAGACTGGACCACCAGGCAAGAAAAGGATGTGAGTGCAACAACATAATACGCGATGACAGCAAACTTGTCTTGTGTTGACATCACATGGCCAGTTTAGTTTACTGAGGAATGTGATTGTTATTAGGACTTCATGCGGTGGTACATATGATTAACTTTATCCATGACGCTTGTATGTTTCTGTAATTGTAATGTACAGTGGTGTAAGAATATTTTAAGATAATACACAAAGCAGAGGACTAGAGGTCAATAGGGAATTAATAATCAATGGAAGTAGTTGATTTTCAGTTCAACATCTGGTTAGAATCTGTGTAGGGGATTCAGTTCTGGATTCATGTGGCATGATCTCATTGGTCTGAATCGTCTGTACATTGAGCCTGAAACAGAACACTTGTTTTTTGGCCATTGGCCCAATTTTACTGCAAGGAATTCTAATTGGTCAATCACAGGCTAGGGTTAGGGGTTATAAATTATCTCCTGTGTCTTTGTTCTGTGGAGAATCATTGAGGACAGGGAAGAATGAACATCGACCATCTACTTCCCAGCTTAACATCTATGATTTGTTCGCTTTGAATAAACCTATTTTTCTCCCCCTGATTTGCTTTGGGGGCTGTGTTATTTAAGAGTAACATCAACTGTTACACGTAGGTATAGAAAGTAACCACCCCCTTTCAAAAATGTTCATTTTTTGTTGCCTTACAGCCTGAAATTGCATAGATCAGGCCGTCCCTCCAAACTGGATGACCGGGCAAGGAGGAGACTGATCAGAGAGGCTACCAAGAAGCCAATGGCGACTTTGAAGGAGCTTCAGGCCTTTATGGCAAAGACTGGTCAAGTGTGCATGTGACCACAATATCACAAGCGCTCCACAAATCTGGCCTCTATGGGAGGGTGGCAAGAAAAAAAAACACAGTGTAGATTCTGAGGCCAAGTGCTGTGGTCAAAACCCATAACATCTTTCCACCCAAAGAACACCATGCCTACAGTAAAGCTTGGCGGTGGCAGCATCCTGTTGTGGGGGTGTTTCTCTTCAGCAGGGACTGGAGCACTTGCCAGGATAGAAGGGAAAATAGACAAAATACCGACAGATTCTTGAGGAAGTCCTGCAGCCCTCTGCCAAGAAGTTAAAAATAGGAAGATGGTTCACGTTTCAGCATGACAATGACCCAAAGCACACTGCCAAAGTAACCGTACATTGGCTGAAGGACAAGAAGGTGAATGTCCTTGAGTGGCCTAGTCAGAGCCCCGACCTAAATCCCATCGAAAATCTGTGGAATGGCTCAGAGTGTAGTCCATGAACGGTCACCATGCAATTTGTCTGAGTTTGAACAATTCTGCAAGGAAAAATGGGCAAATATTGCACAGTCTAGGTGTGCTAAGTAAGTAGAGACGTAATTCAAAGAGAATAGTGGCTATACTTCAAGCAAAGGGTGGTTCCACCAAGTATTAACTCAGGGGTGTTCACTTATCCAAATAGGTATTTTACTGTTTTAAATTTCAATAAATTTTCTAGATTTTTTCCCCCCACCTGTATTTTGTGGGTTACTGTGTGTAAAAGCCAGAAAAAGTCTGATTTGATGTGTTTTCATTTCAGGCTGTATGACAACAAAATGTGAAGATTTTGAAAGGGGGTGGTGACTTTCTATACCCACTGTATGTGTTATGTTTGATATTTGTCTGAATCATTGTTTCCCTCTGCTACTGTCTTGGGTGGACCAGGTCTCTCTTGAAAAACACATGTTTCTCTCAATGAGACTAACCTAGATAAATTAAGGTTAAATACAAATTAAATATGATCACTTTTGAGAACTAAAATTCCATTCAGAAAAAACAACCATATATTTCGCTCTTCTGTTGTCTTCTTGTGGTCTTGTTGCAAGTGAATAATCAGTATGTATCGTCATAACATTGCGTTCCTTATAATCAATAAACAAATGTGACAACGATTGCTTCATGGTCATACTGCCTGGACTAGGGGGATAACAGAAGGATGCTGTGCTTACATTGATCCAGGGGTGGTTCATGAACTCTGTGATGCTCATCCTCTGGGTGGGCTCAGTCTTCAGTAACTGGCGGATCAACTGCTTGGCTGGGAGAGAGAAAACACAGGAAAACAGAGTTACAACTATTGTTAGCAATTCACATAATTACCATCAAAGTCATGATAATCATTTTGAATCCAGCCCATATACAGTTGAAGTCGGAAGTTTCCATACACTTAGGTTGGAGTCATTAAAACCCGTTTTTCAACCACTCCACAAATTTCTTGTTAATTAACAAACTATAGTTTTGGCAAGTCGGTTAGGACATCTACTTTGTGCATGACAAGTAATATTTCCAACAATTGTTTACAGAAAGATTATTTCACTTATAATTCACTGCATCACAATACCAGTGGGTCAGAAGTTTACATACACTAAGTTGACCCTGCCTTTAAACAGCTTGGAAAATTCCATAAACTGATGTCATGGCTTTAGAAGCTTCTGATAGGCTAATTGACATCATTTGAGTCAATTGGAGGTGTACCTACGGATGTATTTCAAGGCCTCCCTTCAAACTCAGTGCCTCTTTACTTGACATCATGGGAAAATCAAAAGAAATCAGCCAAGACCTAAAAAACTGTAGACCTCCACAAGTCTGGTTCATCCTTGGGAGCAATTTCCAAACGCCTGAAGGTACCACGTTCATCTGTACAAACAATAGTACGCAAGTATAAACACCATGGGACCACGCAGCCGTCATACCGCTCAGGAAGGAGACGTGTTCGGTCTCCTAGAGATGAACGTATTTTGGTGCGAAAAGTACAAATCAATCCCAGAACAACAGCAAAGGACCTTATGAAGATGCTGGAGGAAACAGGTACAAAAGTATCTATATCCACAGTAAAACGAGTCCTATATCGACATAACCTGAAAGGCCGCTCAGCAAGGAAGAAGCCACTGCTCCAAAACCGCCATAAAAAAAGCCAGACTACGGTTTTCAACTGCACATGAGGACAAAAATCGTACTTTTTGGAGAAATTTCCTCTGGTCTGATGAAACAAAAATAGAACTGTTTGGTCATAATGACCATTGTTATGTTTGGTGGAAAAAGGGGGAGGCTTGCAAGCCGAAGAACACTATCCCAACCGTGAAGCACGGGGGAAGCAGCATCATGTTTTGGGGGTCCTTTGCTGCAGGAGGGACCGGTGCGCTTCACAAAATAGATGGCATCATGAGGCAGGACAATTATGTGGATATATTGAAGCAAGACATCAGTCACGAAGTTAAAGCTTGGTCGCAAATGGGTCTTCCAAATGGAAAATGACCCCAAGTATACTTCCAAAGTTGTGGCAAAATTGCTTAAGGACAACAAAGTCAAGATATTGGAGTGGCCATCACAAAGCCCTGACCTCAATCCTATAGAAAATGTGTGGGCAGAACTGAAAAAAGCGTGTGCGAGCAAGGAGGCAGTTACACCAGCTCTGTCAGGAGGAATGTGCCTAAATTCACCCAACTTATTGTGGGAAGGTTGTGGAAGGCTACCCGAAACGTTTGCCCCAAGTTAAACAATTTAAAGGCAATGCTACCAAATACTAATTGAGTGTATGTAAACTTCTGACCCCCTGGGAATGTGATAAAAGCTGAAATAAATAATTTTCTCTTCTTTTATTCTGACATTTCACATTCTTCAAATAAAGTGGTGATCCTAACTGACCTAAGACAAGGAATTTTTACTAGGATTAAATGTCAGGAATTGTGAAAAACTGAGTTTAAATGTATTTGGCTAAGGTGTATGTAAACTTCCAACTTCAACTGTAAATACCCGTCTTTTCTCTCTTACCGTCCTCTGACACGTCAGACCACTCTGGGTTGGGGAACTCATACTGTCCATTCCTGATGCGTTTTTTCATCCCAGGGGAGATGGCCAGGCCGTGGTTAGAGTAGAAGGGAGGATATCCACACAGCCTAGGTGGAGGAGGAGAGGAGAATGTATAAGAACCACGTAAGAAGCTACGTCTTGTACACTGCAGTTATTGGGAATTGATTCATGCTGTCAAGCTATTTTGTATCACTTACAGGATATACATGATAACACCCAGAGACCACATATCACAGGATTTGTCGTACTTCTCTGGACCAAGAACCTCAGGGGCTGGGATCAAGGAGAGGAAATACAGACTCAAAATACATTGAAGCCTTATATTTTATGAACTTAATAATCAATGCCACTGAAATTTGCATGAATAATTATACTAACAAGGTAGGCAGTACTATTAAACCAGTCAGTAAGACTGAGTTGCGTGCCCTTACCAACATAATACGGGGTGTAGCATGGCGTTGCCAGAGAGTTGAGTGTGGTGATTTCTTTGGCAAATCCAAAATCGGTTAGTTTGAGGAGTGCATCTGGTTTTTTGGAGGTGTACAACAGATTTTCTGGCTGAGGGACGAGAAAATAGCATGATTATTTATTGGACTGAACATGTATGTATGTATGTAAAATAAGGGGTGTTTATTATAATTCTGTTAATTGAATCACCAGACAGACTTTACCTTAATGTCTCTGTGAGCGATGTCAATGGCATGCAGGTACTGGATGGCTTCTCCTATACTCTTCATGATGTCAGAGGCCTCTAGACGGGGTGGGCAAGAAGAGAAAGACTGAGTTAGAGGCATAACTGAGCGAGTGAACAGAGTTGAATACCAGTGGAGTGAAGGGATTAGAGGTCGACCATTTATGATTTTTCAACGCCGATACAGATTGGAGGACCAAAAAAAGCCGAAACCGATTAATCAGCTGATTTTTATATATCTATATATATATATATATATATTTGTAATAATGACAATTACAACAATACTGAATGAAAAATGAACACTAATTTTAACTTAATATAACACATAAATAAAATCTATTTAGTCTCAAATAACATGTTCAATTTGGTTTAAATAATGCAAAAACACAGTGTTGGAGAAGAAAGTAAAAGTGCAATATGTGCCATGTAAAAATCTAACATTTAAGTTCCTTCCTCAGAACATGACAACATGAAAGCTGGTGGTTCCTTTTTACATGAGTCTTCAATATTCCCAGTTAACTTCTTAGGGAGCGGCAGCAGAGGTGACGGTTTTGGAGAGTCTGGCGTGCCCAAAGTAAAATGCCTGCCACTCAGGCCCAGAAAATAGGATATGCACATAATTAGTACTATTGGATAGGAAGTTTCGGAAGTTTCTAAAAGTGTTAAAATAATGTATGTGAGTATAACAGAACTAATATAGCAGGCGAAAACCGGATTTGCTATTTTTTTTGTACATTACCTTTTTGTCCAGGCTGCCTATTGATTTCTATTTTAACTAGGACTGAGACTGCAGTACCTATGGCTTCCACTAGATGTCAACAGTCTTTATACAGTGTCTGGAGGCTCTAGCACTAAGCAGAACAGTTAGGAAGAGGAAGTAGTGAAGGGACCACATTTGTCAACAACGTTTCACGGGAGCGAGATTGTGAGCAAGCCCCACTTTATTTTCCTTTCCTATCGTTCACGTTATCATCCGGTTGAAATATTACAGTAAATATACATAAAAGGATACCTAAGGATACATAAAAAATTGTGTTTGATTTGTTTGGAGAAAGTGTATAGGTATAATTTGAACGTGTTCTCTTCACGGTTCAATGGGCGAATGAAACACAGATTAATGTGTTTCATTTCAAATAAGTTATTTGCCCACTTTAGTTGCTATACAAACCTTACCAGAACATATTGGCCTATGGGCTAGGCTACATGAAGCGCGCAAAAATGATTTGGAAAAGTCGCAAAAAAAGCATGCACAACAGCTAGGCATCATTCACAAGTGATAAGCAATTATTGTCACCCATCACACTATTCCTGATTTAACCTCGTCTTTCCATATCCTAAATAATATACAGGTGAAATGAGTTTTATTTAGAATGGACCATTATCATGCACCTGTTACTTTCTAAACGTAATCCGTTACTAGTTACCTGTCCAAAATTGTAATCATTAACGTCACTTTTGGATTACCCAAACTCAGTAATGTAATCTGATTACTTTTAGATTACTTTCACCTTAAGGCATTAGCAGACAATGAATGTTACCAATTGAACGACATCTATTGCAGGATAAATCAATGTTAAAGTTTACATAGCTGGCCATATATAGATGTTACATTTTACTTTAAGGCTTGGTTATGTAGGCTTCTTTTAACCCATAACCCAAATCGGAAGTTTACATACACCTTAGCCAAATACATTTAAACTCAGTTTCACAAATCCTGACATTTAATCTTAGTAAAAATTCTGTTTTAGGTCAGTTAGGATCACCACTTTATTTTAAGAATGTGAAATGTCAGAAGAATAGTAGAGAGAATGATTTATTTCAGCTTTTATTTCTTTCACCACATTCCCAGTGGGTCAGAAGTATACATACACTCAATTAGTATTTTGTAGCATTGCCTTTAAATTCTTTAACTTGGGTCAAACATTTCGGGTAGCCTTCCACAAGCTTCCCACAATAAGTTGGGTGAATTTTGGCCCATTCCTCCTGACAGAGCTGGTGTAACAGTCAGGTTTGTAGGCCTCCTTGTTCGCACACGCTTTTTCAGTTCTGCCCACACATATTCTATAGAATTGAGGTCAGGGCTTTGTGATGGCCACTCCAATACCTTTACTTTGTTGTCCTTAAGCCATTTTGACACAACTTTGAAAGTATACTTGGGGTCATTGTCCATTTGGAAGAGCCATTGGCGACCAAGCTTTAACTTCCTGACTGATGTCTTGAGATGTTGCTTCAATATAGCCACAATTTTCCTGCCTCATGATGCAATCTATTTTGTGAAGCACACCGGTCCCTCCTGCAGCAAAGCACCCCCACAACATGATGCTGCCACCCCCGTGCTTCACGGTTGGGATGGTATTCTTCGGCTTGCAAGCCTCGCAAGGCTGCCGGCCAAGATGGCATACCTAGCCGCATGCTCAAAGCATGCCCAGCCAGCTGGTTGGTGTTTACGGACATATTCGATCAATCCCTATCCCAGTCTGCTGTTCCAACGTGCTTCAAGAGGGCCACCATTGTTCCTGTTCCCAAGAAAGCTAAAGTAACTGAGCTAAAATGCCTACGTAGCACTCACTTCAGTCATCATAAAGTGCTTTGAGACTAGTCAAGGATCATATCACCTCCACCCTACCTGACACCCAATCCAATTTGCTTACCGCACAAATAGGTCCACAGACGACGCAATCGCAATCACACTGCCCTACCCATCTGGACAAGAGGAAAACCTATGTAAGAATGCTGTTCATAGAATACAGCTCAGCATTTAACACCATAGTACCCTCCAAACTCGTCATTAAGCTCGAGACCCTGGGCCTCGACCCCGCCCTATGCAACTGGGTCCTGGACTTTTTTACGGGCCACCCCAGGTAGTGAGAGTAGGAAACAACATCTCCACCCCGCTGATCATCAACACTAGGGCCCCACACAAGGGTGCGTTCTCAGCCCTCTCCTGTACTCCCTGTTCACCCATGACTGCGTGGCCATGCACGCCCAACTCAATCATCAAGTTTGCAGACGACACAACAGTGGTAGCCTTGATTACCAACAACGACGAGACGGCCTACAGGGAGGAGGTGAGGGCCCTCGGAGTGTGGTGTCAGGAAAATAACCTCTCACTCAACTTCAACAAAACAAAAGAGATGATCGTGGACTTCAGGAAACAGCAGAGGGAGCACCCCCCTATCCACATCGACGGGACAGTAGTGGAGAAGGTGGAAAGTTTTAAGTTCCTCGGCGTACACATCACGGACAAATAGAAATGGTTCACCCAAACAGACAGCGTGGTGAAGGCGGCGCAAGAGAGCCTCTTCACCCTCAGGAGGCTGAAGAAATTTGGCTCATCACTGAAAACACTCACAAACTTTCACAGATGCACAATCGAGAGCATCCGGTCGGGATGTATTACCGCCTGTTATGGCAACTGCTCCGCCCACAACCGTAAGGCTCTCCAGAGGGTAGTGAGGTCTGCACAACGCATCACCGGGGGTAAACTACCTGCCCTTCAGAACACCTACACCACCCGATGTCACAGGAAGGCCAAAAAGATCATCAAGGACAACAACCACCGGAGCCACTGCATGTTCACCCCGCTATCATCCAGAAGGCAAGGTCAGTACAGATGCATCAAAGCTGGGACCGAGAGACTGAAAAACAGCTTCTATCTCAAGGCCATCAGACTGTTAAACAGCCATCACTAACATTGAGTGGCTGCTGCCAACATACTGACTTAAATCTCTAGCCACTTTAATAATAAAACATTTGATGTAATAAATGTATCACTAGCCACTTTATATATTGTTTACATATCCTACATTACTCATCTCATATGTATATACACTGTACTCTATACCAGCTACTGCATCTTGCCTATGCCGCACGACCATCGCTCATCCATATATTTATATGTACATATTCTTATTCATTCCTTTACATAAGGTGGTTGTTGTGAAATTGTTAGATTACTTCTTAGATATTACTGCACGGTCGGAACTAGAAGCCCAAGTATTTCGCTACACTCGCATTAACATCTGCTAGCCATGTGTATGTGATCAATAAAATTTAATTTGATATTGAATTTGACTGTCATGACTCGTTACCGCCGGTGTGGCGGTAATACGGTCCTCGTAACAGCCCTACTCATTACCTCTTTCTGTGAATGCCTGGTTCCCTCGGTCTTGAATATGGCTGAATAGCTCACCTCCATCCATACTAAAATGTAGAGAGAAAAACATTGAATACATAGGATAAATGTGTGTGTGTGTGTGTGTGTGTGTGTGTGTGTGTGTGTGAGAGAGAGAGTCACCCACCACTCCATGACGATGAGCAGGCACTTCTTGCTTTGGTAGAGGTTCTCGTAGACGTCCATGATGCGTACGATGTGAGAGCAGGGCGACGCCCTCCAGTGGAGCTCTACCTCCCGACGAGCCTTCGCACAATCCTGCAGCATCTGAAGAGAGGGGCCAATGAGGCAAGATTATGGTAAACCACACAGAGCTGAGCTGCTGACTAATATGTCTTTCAAAAAGGTGACGTCTAGATTTCTACCCAACCAGTGTCTAGTGCAGCCTATCGTCTCCGCTATTGATAGTACATCAGGCCAGGGGTCTCAAACATGCAGAGTCTAACTTGTCATTGTTTCTGAATTAGAAAAACAACGCAGAAGATTTTCCATCCTCAGTTCAGTCCAAGTTCAGAGGCCTCAAACCACGACGAAGCAAAAGCCATCCAGAGGTAGTCACTTCCCTGATTTAGACATTCAGATCTGATTACGGCAGCCTCAGACACATCATAATGCAATTTCCCTCCTTCCCAGATGGAATAAGCCTAATGGAACCTAATGACATTACTCATCAATTTGGGAGTTCAAGGACAATACCACTCGAAAGACCAAGCTGGTTGAAAAGGTAAAGACTTCACCCTTGGCCTGCCGTGTTCAGGCAGGCCAAGGGTAAGCAAACACATTGACAATCAATCCACCGCATCCGCCAATGGTGGCCTTCCGCATCTGCGGTGGAAGGTGGCCGAGCTACAGCGGTGTTTGTGAGACCATGAGACACCCTGAAAGTCTGTAGCGTCCGAATGGTTTGGCCTGAGATCCTCTCTGGAAAGTTCTCTGTTTTGCTCTACGACACCCACAAGTGTCAAGGGATTCGTCGGAAGTCGGTACCGCCAATCTGCCCACTTCTGTCTGTAGCATCCGAACAGTTTAGGCTGCACACTAATATGACCCCTCTATGGAAAGGTGAGACTCAAGTACAAATAATAAACTCAGCAAAAAAAGAAACGTCCTCTCACTGTTAACTGCGTTTATTTTCAGCAAACTTAACGTGTAAAATATTTGTATGAACATAAGATTCAACAACAGACATAATTTGAAACAGTTCCACAGACATGTGACGCATGTTTTTTTTCTTTGTATTGTCTTTTACCAGATCTGATTTGTTATATTCTCCAACATTTATTTCACATTTCCACAAACGTCAAAGTGTTTCCATTCAAATGGTATCAAGAATATGCATATCCTTGCTTTAGGTCCTGAAAAAAAAAAAAATTAAGGGTCGGATCCTTAAGAGGTTTTAATAGCAACATTACTTGGCAAAAATAGTAGCACTGGAAAGTTACATCATGCATGATAAAGTAGCCTATAGGCTTTAATAAATTACTTTCACCAGCAGCTACAGTAGGCTGCACACTGCTGTTTGAGTTGGTGGTGCGCATTATAGGAATGTACTTAGCCTAATACAGAAGCATGTCTGTTATACGATGTCATCTCCAAATTGCAACTACTTTTCAATGTCCATGGGCGTGCGGTGTTACTCAGTGCTCATGTGGTGAAGATGCTTGTTACAATAAATGGAAACTGGGTAGGTGTCAGAGCGAGAAAGGTTAAAGAAGGCTTTTTAAGCCTTGAGACAATTTAGACATGCATTACATTATGCCATTCAGAGGGTGAATGGACAAGACAAAATATTTAAGTGCCTTTGAACGTGGTATGGTAGTATGGTAGTAGGTGCCAGGCGCAACGGTTTGAGTGTGTCAAAAACTGCAGCGTTGCTGGGGTTTTCAGACTCAAAACAGTTTGTATCAAGAATGGTCCACCACCCAAAGGACATCCAACCAACTTAACACAACGGAAGGAAGCATAGCAGTCAACATGGGCCAGCATCCCTTTGGAACACAGACACCTTGTAGAGTCCATGCCCTGACAAATTGAGGCTGTTCTGAGGGCAAAAAGGGGTGCAACGCAATATTAGGAAGGTGTTCATAATGTTTGGTAAACTCAGTGTATATTAGAGTGAGCTATGTCAAGAATCCAGTAGATAAATCAAATAAATAAATATGCGATGCATAAACAGTGTAACTAAAATACAATTAACAGTAGTAGAAATATTAGAATGAGCTGTCGGGGATACAGTATTTAAATACACATTGTGTAACTGGAAGTGTCTAGTGGTTCAATGTCTCTATAGAATGTGACAGCAGCGTTGGCTGAGTGGGTGTGTGTGTGTGTGCGCGCGCGCATGTGTTTGTGAGTATGAGGTATGTGTGTGTGATAGCTTGTGTGTGTGTTGTGTGATTGTGCGTCACCTGGTAGACGTGATGATTGTGCAACAGCCTGATGACCTGGTACTAGAGGCTGTTTTAAAGACCTCAGGTGACACAGGCCCTTAATGATCTTCTTGGCCAGGAACAATTGTGGCCATCTTTCTCAAGCGAAGGTCTTTTAAGGGAGTATGTGAGCACACTCATTCGGTTCGGCTAGCCGAGTTCGGCTAGGCACCAGCTAAACTGAAGCATGCTGGCGCCTTTAGGGGCCATGCTGAATTTCCTCAGCCGCCTGAGGCTGTAGAGGCACTGTTGCGACTTCTTCACAACTGTGCCGGTGTGGCATCAATGAGGATGGGGGCGTGCTTAGTTCAGTTAGCTTGCTTGGGTACAGAAACAATTGTGGCCATCTTGAAGCAAGTGGGGATGACAGACTGGGATAGTGAGAGGTTGAAAAGGTCTGTAAACGCTCCAGCCATACGGTCTGCGCATGTTCTGAGAACGTGGCTTGGGATGCCATACGGGCCGGCAGGCTTGAGGGGGTTAACACACTAGAAGGTCCTACTCACATTGGCTACAAAGATCTGGAGCCCGCAGTCCTCGTGAGCAGCGGAGGCCCATGTTAGTGGCTCTGTGATGTTTTTCTCAAAGCGGGCAAAAAAAGTGTGTAACTTGGTTGGTTTTCCCTTTGTAATCCATGATTGTCTGAAGTCCCTGCCACATGCGTCTCGTGTCTGAGCCGTTGAATTGCGACGAGCCGTTGAATTGCGATTCCACTTGTAAGGTATTTTTGTCTCTGATTGTCTTGTGGTGGTCATAAGTGGTCTGTTTGTACTCATCCATGTTTTCAGTCACCTTACCATGGTTAAACGTGGTGGTTATTCCCAGAGGCGGCTTGGAACATATCCCAGTCTATGTGATCAAAAACAGTTGTGTAGCATGGTCAGACCAGCGTTGAACAGACCTTATCACGGGTGCTTCCAGTTTGAATTTCTGCCTATTGGCTGGAAGGAGATGGAGAATGAAGGTGTTGTCTAGGGCTGGGCGGTATACATTACTTTACTATACACCAGTATTGATGCACAAACCGGTTTGGGTTTTTACTTTACCTTCTATAACAGTATTTAAATGTTTTGGTTTGTTAAATGTTATATTCCATGTGTAACAAACATTTTTATAGGTTTACACCGCTAATTGAGTCATCCCTATCCACTCTCTCCATGCTGCTTTCCACACAGACCTAGCCCCAACCAGTCAATCAAGGAGCGCATTTTTTGTTACTTGACCACGAGACACTTGCGTTTAGTCTGCATGGTCAATGCAGCACATGCAACAATGTTGATGACAACGATGTTGTTTCCACTTTGCTTCTTAATATAACTCCACAAGTGTTCTAGAATTACACTATTAGTTTGTTTCTCTTACATCTGCAAAAATCTAGTTTGTTTTTTCTTAGCAAGGTTTAGCTAAATCTTGTTAGTTGCTAATGCTTATTGATAGTTAGCTGGCTAGCTAGCCAATACATGTACTGAGTCAGAGCAAACTTAGCTAGCTATACAGCCTAATACCAGTGTTGGTGTAGCCCTAAATCTGCATGTTTATGCAACAGTATCTTCTAAAATAGGAATAGGCGAAGCATGAATATGTTGGCAAAATGAAGAAACATTTAATGTAGCCAAAGATTATAGGGTCCCCTAAGAAACACTTTGGTTCCTATTCTGTCACAATAACTCCTCCCTGGCATTTTCAAGTACCTACTATTATTTATATTCTAACTAAACATTATATTTCCATGATTCTAACAGTTCACCCAAGTGTTTTGATCTAAATCGCAAGTCAAACCACAATTGGAACATTTGGATAAAAATAAGGCATTGATTATTTTGCCCATATCATGCAGCCCTACGTGGCAGTGTGTCAATTACCTCAAATGAATGCAGGAAATGCTGAAATTATTTTTGGTTGAATTTGAATTGAACAGTATAAAACAGAATGGAGAAAGACCCATTGAAATCACTTAGAATGTATGTGTTGCCACTGTAGGGTCACGCACTACTTATACAGCAAAGGAGGGGTTTGTAACTGTCTCGGTATAGAGAATAACAATGGTCCGATGTATTTTTCACGCGGGTGAAGCAAGAGATGTGTTGGTGGAATTTAGGGAGAATTTTCCAAAAATGTCCTTTGTTAAATATACAACGTTCCCAATTTATTCCAAGTCCCGTGTAATTCCTTGAGCGCCAGCGTGGTGTTGGATTGTGGGGCAATGTACACAGACGTGATACAAACAGCTGGGAATTTTCTCAGGAGATAATGGGGTCAGCATTTGATTGCGAGGTATTCCAGGTCAGGGGAACAGAAACTCTTAAGGGTTTGAACATTCCTACAACCACACCATGAGTTGTTGATCATGAAACAACAGTAGCAGGTGACCCAAAAGTGGTTTGAGACACGTGTAATATGGGGTTGTCATAATTCAAACAAACTTCATATCAGTAAAAACACGACAACTAATTGGTAGGTTTACTTTAACTTGTTACTTCTGTGAATTTCCATTATCCTCCCTCCTCAAGAGGCAGAACATTTTGAAAATATCTTAACCTCTCAGGGATCACTGGGGCGCTAGCGCCCCACTCCCGACACTACCAGGTGAAATGTGAGGCGCCAAATTCAAAATCCAAAAGTTGAATTATTAAACATCCACCAATATACAAGTGTTCCATACTCATCAAAAGCTCTGTTTCTTGGCAATATCACAGCGTTGTCAGATTTCAAAAAGGCTTTACGGCGAAAGCACAACATTTGATTGTTTGAGGGTAGCACCTCACATACTTTTCTCATAGCCATGAATTCATTAGCCAGCGTGGCACACAACACATTTCACAGCAAAAACAAATCAATTACCTGTTGAAGAACTTCTGCTGAGGTCTTCCAAAGTGTCCAACGAAGACAATCCATGGTTCTTTTGTTAGAAAAAGTCATGTATTTTATCCATAAATCTCCATTTGGTTCGCGCGTTATAATCAGAAACTACAGCGTCCACACCTCCATTGAAATGTGACTAGAACTCGTTCAACTTATACCTATAAACTTGTCCAAGAACAATCAAACATCATTTTAAATGTATCCTTAGGAACACTTTTATGTATATTTACTATAATAAATCAACCGGAATATAAACTGAGCTCTAAAGACGGTAAAAAACACAGTGCGCGCTTCCCGGGAGCGCGCATCCACTCCTATAGAGTTCCAAAGAGGCACTTCCTTATTCCCTCTTCTTCTCTGCTCTAATTCATCTGAACAGAATCAAAACACTTTCTCGAGACTGTGGACATCCAGAGGAAGCGATAGGTACTGCATTCATATGCCCTTATATGGGCATTTTCATGAGGGAGGGGTTCCAAATGAGGCACTCCGTGAAAACCACTTTCTCCAGGACAGAAATTCCTCTGGGTTTTGCCTGCCATATCCGTTCTGTTTTACTTACAGACAAATGGTTAACAGTTTTACAAAATTCTGAGTGTTTCCTATCCAATGGTACCAAATATGTGCATATCCTATTTTCTGGGCCTGAATGGGAGGCATTTTACTTTGGGCACGCCAGGCGCTCCAAAACGGTCAAGTCGTGCAATGATCCCCTAGAGGTTAAAGATACAGTGCATTCGGAAAGTATTCAGACCCCTTCCCCTTTTCCACATGTATAGCATTATTCTAAAATGGATTACATAAAATAAAAAGTCCTCAATCTACACACAATACTCCAGAACGACAAAGCGAAAAGGCTTTTAGAAATGTTTGCTAATTTATTAAAAATGAATTAGAGCGGTCCTTCCAGTCAAACTGAGCAATCGGGGGAGAAGGGCCTTGGGCAGTGAGGTGACCAAGAACCAATCGTCACTCCAGAGTTCCTCTGTGGAGATAGGAGAACCTTCCAGAAGGACAAACATCTCTGCAGCACTCCACCAATCAGGCCTTTATGGTTGAGTGGCCAGACTGAAGCCACTCTACAAAAAAGGCACATGACAGCCCGCTTGGAGTTTACCAAAAGGTACCTAAAGGACAATCAGACCATGAGAAACAAGATTCTCTGGCCTGAATGCCAAGAGTCACGTCTGGAAGAACGAAGCAAAGTACAGAAAGATCCTTGATGAAAACCTGCTCTAGAGTGCTCAGGACCTCAGACTGGGGCGAAGGTTCACCTTCCAACAGGACAACAACCTGAAAATAGCTGTGCAGCGACACTCCCAATCCAACCTGACAGAGCTTGAGGGGATCTGCAGAGAAGAATGGGAGAAATTCCCCAAATACAGGTGTGCCAAGCTTGTAGCGTCATACCCAAGAAGACTCAAGGATATAAATCGCTGCCAAAAGGTGCTTCATTGTACTGAGTAAAGGGTCTGAATACTTATGTAAATGTAATATTTCTAAAAACCTGCTTTTGCTTTGTCATTATGGGGTATTGTGTGAATATTTAATAGATTTCAGAATAAGGCTAACGTAACAAAATGTGGAAAAAGTCAAAGGGTTTGAATACTTTACAAATGCACTGTATGTGAGTTTTTGGTAAAGGAATTACAAGGCACAAGGCAATGTTTCTTAAACTTAGAGAAGGCAAATAATTTCTACCAAACTAAATATAAAAGTGCTGATTTTAGGGTCTTCACTTCAATATTGTGTTTTTACATATTTATAATAGCTTTTAAGACTTTCTGGTAGATGTCCAAAATCCCTTTTCTATCTGTTTTTACCAGAAATCAAACTATTTTCTTATTCCTAATTGTTAGGATGGCAAATGGTAATAAAATGTATATATGCCTTCATTTCAACAACAAAAAATATATAGACTCTTTGCTTTCATTTGACACCCAATTTAACATGCTCCCATGAACTTCAAGTTGGTGCTCATGGGTACTTTACATGGAAATGCCCAACACACACACAGAGACAGATAAGACAGAGATATTCTCCTCATTAAAGTATTGTATACATTTGGAAATACCCAGTACAGTTGACTCCTGATATCATCTCAATGTAAATAGTCCTATATGCACTAATCCAGAGCAACTAAAAAGTAGGCCAGCTGAATTTGAACAGGTGAACGGCACTAATATGAATAAATAGCACTTAATCCATGTCGGAGGTTTAAGGCGCAAGGTGTCAGCAATGTTGCGTCCTCCTGTCCAGTCAGTTTTAAATGAGAAAGTGATTCCAGTGTGACGGAATTACAATTTGATTCATATTTTTCATTAAAAGAAATGTATGCCAAACAAAAAACTGATTTCAAGAAGTTTAACAAACCATACAAACTCTATGCACAATGACTACTTTGTACAATTTAGACAGAAAATTTCACAAAAACACATTTACTGGATGAACTGTCCAGATGGAAAGTTTGGTAACAGAATTATGGTAAAATCTCTGCGGCCAGATGCGACACAGCCCGGGATCGAACCCGGATCTGTAATGATGCCTCTAGCAGAGGCACTCGGTCACATTTTCTAAGACCTTCGAAACCTGAACAAGACAATTTATATAAATTCATGTAATACTTTAAAAGGACCCGCGGACACCCTGACAGTAGTTGAGTAGAGTTCAGTACAATACATTATACTGTACTCTACTTTCTTTACTGTATTGTGGAGTGGGGAAACAATTTCGGGATGGTAAAACATTTTCAGTGTAAACTTAAACGACTAAAACCAGATATAAAGTATGTAGAAAGTACTGTAGAGTACAGTATAACTTACTGTACTGAACTCTAATGTCAGGGTGTCGACGGGTCCTTAAAAGTATTACATTCATTTATCTAAATTAAATGCCTTAAACGTAATCTCAAGGGAGAGGTTCGGTATGAAATACACTCCCTTCTAGATGTGCTGGGTGGTACCACCTCAAGGCTTACTATAAAAACAGGTGACAGCGTGCCTTATTTGGCAATGGTCCTGGTAAATAAGGTGTGGCAATATATTTAGCATGATGTTTCCTTGACTAGACTATTGACATTACACACAATTCAAAAGGCAGTAAGGCACATTTACGTACTTCCGTTTTTTTTGGGGGGGGGTGACCAGGGGCACACCAAGTAAAAGTTGCCAAAAATCTAAATAGTAAAGTACAGATACCCCAAAAAACTACTTAATTAAGTAGTACTTTAAAGTATTTTTACACCACTGGTCCGCGTTTCAAACATTGTTTTGCGTGCAATGGGGGTATTCAAACATATACCGCAAGTGGAAATAGATGTCAGGAACTTGGTGCCTTACCCCTGTGAGCTAACTGTCCTGGGCCCGGTTTCCCAAAAGCATTTTAAGGCTAAGTTCATCGTTAGGCCGTCATTGTAAATACAAATTTGTTCTTAACTGACTTGCCTAGTTAAATAAAAGGTTAAATATGTTTTTGTAAATATCGTTAGAACCTTCGTAGGAGCATCGTTAAATATCTGAGCTGTTTACTAAAACCAATGTTATTAACGTTGCACTTAAAACGCTCATAACACCAGCCTCAGACCACTCATAGAACAGCTAAGTGCGTTGCTAGAAGCTTTTTGCCCTCCCGCATACTTTATAAAAGAGAAGATCTCCGCTAAACATAGAAGAATAACAGTGATATCTGTCTCTCCATGACCGCCGATAACTGGCTATATTTTGTCAGCGGGGGCATATGTTCATTCAGTTGAGTTGTATTTAGCTACTGTCCATTTTTTTGCCTTAATATATTTCATGATGAACGAAGCTACTCAGTGCCACATCAACTTACAACAGGTATGTCTTCACTTGAGTCACACACATACCTAACATGTGCGCAATGATGTGGCAAATATTCATTTAGTGAATTATAGGGTAAGCATTAGATAAGCCACATCAATATTTACAGCCATAGGTGATAATCTCTCTCCAGGAGCTGATCCGTCATCAGTATTTGGAAATAATTCTAATGTTAAAGTAATATTGACCAGAGAGCACCGCTGCCTTTCTTTTGATCCTATCAGTAGCGACACATGCCTCAACGACACACTTAGCAAAAGTATCAGTTGTAAGAAAAATGCATAGTTAAAAAACACTTGTAAGCCTAAGTTTCATCACTATTGGGAAACCGGGCCCAGAGCCGTATTTGCTCGCGATACACATCATTTCATTATCAGAGTGCCAGTGGATTTCAGGTAAAAAATACTTTATTGAGAAAGTGTTGGGATCAGGTACAACTACGTTACCCACCCCGAAAATGAAATTCCCCAAAACTTCACACCTAAACACTTTTTTTATTTGAAGTGGTTGGGGAAAGGCTTAAATTGGGGTTAAGATTTACCATTTAATACCACAACATTGTCTCTGTGGCCTCGAAAACCGTGCCATTGGCCATTGGCCACGCCCACTGCCCCCCTCCCCAACTACACTACCTTTGCCACCGCTGCTGAAAAAAAAAGTGTACTGTGTTGTCCAAACTTGTGAATCAGAAGTCTATGATTGGTTCAGATTTGGTCATGCCAAGGCGGACTGACAATTTCAACTACTTTTCAACTCCCATGGATGTCTGGTGTTAGTCAGTGCTCAACGGGTGAGGATACTTGTTAGAGTAAATGGAAAGAGGGTAGGTTGTAGGTATCACGGTAGGCGTCAGTAAGAGCCGGAAGAGGTGACATTAACTGAAGAGGGAGAGGAGACAGAGCGGCAGAAAGAGGAGAGTAAGGGGTTGTCCAGACTGTGAAAACAGTCTTGATTTGACCAACAGATGGCAGAAAAAAACTGTTATGAGCTGAACATAACAGTGTGCCAGTGGAAGGGATTGTGACTACTATGATTTCCCATTGTAGCCAATTCCGATTTGGTAGCAGAATTACGAGTTTAAATCACTTAATAATTCATAAAAACAAACCAACAAATATACACACTGTTCCTTCTTTCATTACCCCTTAGGGCAGTGTTTCTGCAGGCAAAGATCATTGAAAACTTCCCCTGATATTTCCTCCGTCTGCTTTTCTGGGATCTATTACCAGCCCTGAGGCACGTGTCCCCCTCCTCCTTGATATTGGCAGGTCAACCTTTACTTGTCACTTCTGATAACTTTTATTATCCTCCCTCATGAAGAGAGACAATTGAGAAGAAAAAAAAAATTGGTAGAGGAATTACAAGTCACAAGGCAATGTTTCTTAAACTTATAGAAGGCAAATCATTTATCCAAAACGAAATATAATAAAAAAAAGTGTCTTTACTTCAACATTGTGTTTTGTCATTTTTTTTATAGCTCTTAGGAACTCCTGATTTAGTCCAGAAATCAAAGCCTTTGTTTATTCATAATTTTGGGGGGGATGGTGAAAAATGTTACTCAGAAAGTGCAGTATTCAGACCACTTGACTTTTTCCACATTTTGTTACGTTTCATTTGCCTTATTCTTAAATGGATAAAAAAAAATATCCCCCTCTTCAATACACAAACACCCCATAATTAACTTCTTAGGGATGAGCACACGAGGTGACCGTTTTGGAGAGCCTGGCGTGCCCAAAGTAAAATGCCTCCCATTCAGGCCCAGAAACTAGGATATGCACAGAATTAGTACTATTGGATAGGAAACACTCTGAAGGTTCTAAAACCGTTAAAATAATGTCTGTGTATAACAGAACTGATATAGCAGGCGAAAACCAGAGGAAAATCCATCCGGATTTGCAGTTTTTTTTGTTGTTGACCTTTTTCTCCTGGCTGCCTATTGTATTCAACATTATCTAGGACACAGACTGCAGTACCTATGGCTTCCACTGGATGTCAACAGTCTTTAGACAGGGTTTCATGACGTTAGGTTGAATTAGAAGCGAATAGAAGAACTTAGACATGGACCCCGGAACTCAATAGAATGACATGCATGGTCTCGCGCGCTATGTAGTTTTTTTCCTTTCCTATCGTTCAGGCTATAATCCAGTTTAAATATTATAGTAAATATACATCAAAGTGTACCTAAGGATACATAAAAAATTGTTTGGACAAAGTTGATAGGTATAATTTGAACGCGTTCTCTTCACAGTTCAATGGGCGACATGACGGTGGTTTTTCTGAACATAACGCGCCAACCAAACAGAGATTTATGGATATAATAAATGACTTTTTCTAACAAAAAGAACCATTGGATGTCTTCATTGGACACTTGGGAAGCCCTCAGCAGAAGTTCTTCAAAAGGCAAGTGATTTATTTTAGCTCTTATATGGGTTTTGTGTGACCCGAGCTAGTTATGAATTTATGCATAAATATGTGGGGTGCTATCCTCAAACAATCAAATGTTGTGCTTTCGCCGTAAAGCCTTTTTGAAATCTGACAACGCTGTGATATTGCCAAGAAGCAGAGCTTTTGATGACTATGCAACACTTGTATATTGATGAATGTTTAATAATTCAACTTTTGGATTTTGAATTTGGCGCCTTACATTTCACCGGGTAGTGTCGGGAGCGGGCCGCTAGCGGGCCGTTTATCCCTAAGAGGTTAACCCACTGTTCCCCGTGCGTCGAAGACGTGGATGTCGATTAAGGCAGCCGCCCGCACCTCTCTGATTCAGAGGGGTTGGGTTAAATGCGAAAGACACATTTCAGTTGTACAACTGACTAGGGACTTTTCATTGCCTTGTGTAGTAATCAATGTGTAAGCTATCCTGTTTGTGTGTTTATGTAATTCTGTGTGATATTCAATAAGTTAGTAAATAAGCCAATTTGTATATCGCTGATTCCTCATTTATGCTAGGGTACGTGCAGATTTTAGGTCAGCAACGTTCAGAATGAGATTGAAGGTAAATAAGAATGAATGAATTGACTGACTTATGTAAGAGATCTTTAAAAGTGTATATTCGGAAAACGGTGGTGCCCTAGTTTACTACTTAATTGTTATATTGTTAATTTAATCTCGTAATAATTAAATGTAGTTAATTGATTTTATAAAATAACAGTCAAACACATTAATGACAGCAAAGACAAGACAATTCCACACTTTTATATTTTGATGTCTTCACTATTTAAAGTAGTTGTCTCCAAACTTGACTGGTACTGTACATATGCCTTAATTTAAAACACACACATATATACATACACACACACACACACACACACGACTCAGCTTTCATTTGACAGCTCCTATAAACTTCACATGTTGGTGCTCATGAGTACTTTTAGATGGAAATGCCCAGATTGAGAAATAGAGACTAAGGTAGTAGTGGTGTTTGTTCACCCCTACCAGCCCGCACTTGCTAATAACCCATCGGCAATCACCCAACTATGTGATGAAGTGACACTCTTAGTTCCTTACCTGACCCTAACCCGCTAATATAGAAAAAAACTGTAGGCTACAGTCAAAGATGGCGGAACAATTTTCTTGACAAGGGGTGCAGGATTTATTTTCTGCCTGATTTAGATATGTTTCTGCTTATACTTTCAAACATTTGTAGGCTATTTGTTAGTCAAATTGTATATATAACTGTCATTACATGTTGCTCTAGAAGACTAAATAAACCCTTGCTCACCAGAATAATGTAATATTTTGCTGACGCAGAGAAAATACATTTAAGGACCGGGAGAAAATGCAATAACAAAACAAACTGGAAAGTTTTCAGTTCAGCTTGGATGCATATTTTATGTGGTTGAAATAATATCAGCTTAGATGGTATCTAACTGAGCATTTGCTTTCTCTCAAGATGCAGACAGAAAGAAAATCATATTTCTCCACTCCTGTTCCCAAGTCAAAATGTCTAGATTTGGTGTATCATTTTATTGCAAGAAATGCTTAATTCTGCAGGAGTTAATATTAAAGCTAAGATAGAGTTTATAGACCTACAGTCAGTGTCCATATTTCAGTTTCCATTTAACCCATCTGAACAGTAGGCTACAGTTCCTTTGACGTGCCATAGGCCTATTTGAAATCCCCCAGTCTTGTGACTGTTGAATTTGTATATCGCCTCACAATCACACTGCGATCATCCTCTTTTATTACTTCCCTAAATTTGACTTTTCTGTCCCTCCCTTTATTTTCAACTCTCCATTTCACAGCTTTTCTCTTATTGAATTAAACTCCAACATTGTCCTTTTTGCCTCTGGATTCACCTTAACTTTTTCTGCACGTTCCCAAAAGCATTTGGAGATTTGCGTGAAGACTATTTGTCACACGTACGGTTAGGCCCTAAAGCTTAGGCTTATGCACTAATGCCAGATAGCCTAAAATAAATGAGAAAAACATCCAAGTAGCCAATTGATACAATGCATTTGGAAAGTAGTCAGACCCCTTCACTTTTTCCAAATTTGGTTACAATCTTATTCTAAAATGGATTAAATTGTCCCCCCCCCTCAATCTACACACAATACCCCATAATGGTGAAGCAAAAACTGATTAAGAAATGTTTGCAAATGTATAAAACGGAAATATTACATTTACATAAGAAATCAAACCCTTTACTCAGTACTTTGTTGAGTCACCTTTGGCAGCCTCGAGTCTTCTTTTGTATGACTCTACATGCTTGGCACACCTGTATTTGGGGAGTTTCTCCCATTTATCTCTGCAGATCCTCTCAAGCTCTGTCAGGTTGGATGTGGAGTGTCGCTGCACAGCCATTTTCAGGTCTCTCCAGAGATATTCGATCGGGTTCAAATCCAGGCTCTGGCTGGGCCACTCAAGGACATTCAGAGAGTAGCCACAAAGCCACTCCTGCATTGTCTTGGCTGTGTGCTTAGGGTTGTTGTCCTGATGGAAGGTGAATGTTCACCACCAGTCCAGAGCACTCTGGAGCAGGTTTTCATCAAGGATCTCTCTGTATTTAATCTTTCCCGTAATCCTGATTTGTCTCCCAGTTTCTGACACTGAAAAACATCCCCAAAGCATGATGCTGCCCCCACCATGCTTCACCGTAGGGATGGTGCCGGGTTTCCTCCAGACATGACGCTTGGCATTCAGGCCAAAGAGTTCAATCTTCGTTTCAGAGCAGAGAATCTTGTTTCTCATGGTCAGGGTCCTTTAGGTGCCTTTTGGCAAACTCCAAGCGGGCTGTCATGTTCCTTTTACTGAAGAGTGGCTTCCGTCTGGCCACTACCATGAAGGCCTGATTAGTGGAGTAATGCAGAGATGTTTGTCCTTCTGGAAGGTTCTCCCATCTCCACAGAGCTCTGTCAGAGTGACCATTGGGAAGACCCTTCCCTCCCAGTTTCTCAACTTCTCCCATTTAAGAATGATGGAGGCCACTGTGTTCTTGGGGTCCTTCAATGCAGCAGAAATGTTTTCGTACCCTTCCCCAGATCTATGCACCGACACAATCCGGTCTACTGACAATTCCTTCGACCTCATGGCTTGGTTTTTGCTCTGACATGCGGGACCTTTATACAGACAGGTGTGTGCCTTTCCAAATCATGTCCAATCGATTGAATTTACCACAGGTGGACTCCAATCAAATTGTAGAAACAGCAAGGATCATCAATGGAAACAGGATGCATCTGAGCTCAATTGAGTCTCATATCAAAGGGTCTGAATACTTATGTACATAAGGCATGTCTGTTTTTAAATGTTTAATGCATTCGCCAACATTTCCCAAAAACATTTTTGCTTTGTCATTATGGGGTATTGTGTGTAGATGGATGAAATACATTACAGCCTTATTCGAAAATGTAACAAAAAGGTGGAAAAGTCAAATGGTCTGAATACTTTGCGAATGCACTGTAAAATTGCACAACAATTTATTTATGGATTTAAGGTATTGTTCTCTGTTCAACCCACCCGCCCGCCACCCGCCCTCCCTTCATCCACGTGATATTTCATGACCCTAAACCAGTCCACACCGCTTATATAACCACGAGGACTGTGGATTATGAGCGAGTTTGCTGATGGCAGAAGATTTCATCGTGAATCATAAATTCCTGCTAATTCATTCAGGGAAAAAACAGGAAGGAATATTTTCCTCACAGACAAGCTAGCCATTGGCAGATATGAGAGAGAGAGAAAAAAAAATGTCCCTCCGTATACCGGCAAGAATTTGCAAATAGGGAAGAATCTGCTCTACTCACGCAAAAGCCCCTGAAAGGACACCTTTGGGAAGGGCAATGTTGGTCTTATTTCCAGTACAACAGAATTTCAGACACACACGGCCGACTAATCATACAGTACAACGCTCAAGACACCCAGTCAGCCCAGCTTGTTGATAGAGGACTTGGCTACAGTGCATACAGATCTGAGGCCAGGCTGGTAGGCAAACCAGGAGAAAAGGATAAGGATGGGGTGTAGACTATAAGCCTAAAAGAAAAGCTCCTTCTCAAAGAATTTGGATGCAGTAGAAAGGAAGGATTTGTGAGGTTACAAAAAATTCAGAAGTTGACTCTATTCGGAGATGACATGAGAAATAAAGATCTAAATATATAGCCTTATATGACTGTGGGAAAGGAAGAATGACATCTGTTGTTGTATAATTCCTCCTAAAGGCAATGTGTAAAATACACTGAATCATCAAACCACTGATCAATGAAGCCCATCTACTGTATATACGCTTAAGTGGCCTGACACAGAGCCAAAGCCACAGACACAATATAGCACTACATGCTGCTTAAGGGTGATCGATGAGTAAGGGATAAACGGTGACATCCTGTATATTTCCTTGGAAAATATGGACAACGCAGCACGTCGTCCCTTTGCGGAGTTCATTTTTTCAAGGTAATGTACAGAACGGAGGCATTTATCCTGCTTATACCACAGTTGGCAAATAAAGAAATACTGAAGCACAGTAGGGAAAAAAAATGTACGTTAATATTTTCATTCTATAAGCAAAATCATATTTCCGCATGTTTTGGTTGCTAGAGACGCGACCCAGTTTGTTCGATTAGCTCTATATTTATGGATGCGACCCAGTTGTTCGTTCTATATGTTCCGTTGCCATGCTCGCTGGCAACATTATTATCCCTTGCTTAATAGCTAGCCAACTAGCTACGTCTAAAACAGTAACGACCACTGCAGCCAGAATAACAGCAAAGTAGCTGCATTTTCTATTGACATTCATTTGGAAACATCAATAAAAATGAACTAATGATACCCAACTTTGCATGGCATAACTAGAAAAGTTATGCCTTATCATCAGGACACTCAACACTGTTCCTTACGAGGAGATCGCATAGCAAACATTAGGCTAGAAGCTAGCTAAATACTTTGTTGCTAACAAACCTGCCAATGACAACCAATGTTTTAAAATCTGTTGCTGAAAGAAATAGCTGGTCAAACTAGAAACATGTGGGAGAATAACAGCATAGTGTCACTGGCGTCATGACTGCAACAGTAGGGACTGGAGAAATTCATGTTCATCAAAAAATTATCTCCAAAAACAAAATCAGCTAGCTAGCTTAGTTTTGCATTTTTGGTACTGTTTACACAATGTATCCAATTTCCGTGTGTGTGGTTATTGGTTTAGCTTTCTGTAACTTTGTAGCAAGTACGGTCTGCATGTGTAGGCGCATATTGATTGCAAAGTGTCCTGATTTATTTTCCAACTGTCCATTATCTGGATTTAATGCCCATTCTAGAATGCCCTTCTAGCCTATCAGAAACGAGTAATCAACAATGCTGTGGTATAGGGCTGGGCGGTATACCGTGTTTTATGATATGCAGGGACCAGTTTGGGTTTTTACTTTACCTTCTATACCGGTATTTGAATGTTTGGTTTGTTAAATGTGATACGCCATGTGTCACTCAAGGAGTGCATTTCATGTTCCTCAACCACGAGACACTAGAGTTCAGTCTGCATGGTCAATGCAGCACATGCAACAATGTTGATGACAACAATGCTGTTTTCACTTTGCTTCTTAATATAAATCCACTACCGTTCTATGACACTACTAGTTTGTGTTTCTTACATCAGCAAACAGGTAGTTTGTCTTTTATTAGCAAATTGCCCTAAATCTTGTGAGATGCTAATTGTTAGCAGCTAATGCTAATAAATTTACTGAGAAAGAGCAAACGTAGCTAGCTAATACAGCCTGATATTACCAGTGATGGTGTAGACCTAAATCAGCATGTTGTTTGTGCAACAGTATCTTCTAAATCAAAGAGGAATATGCAAGCTACATGAAGTGGCTAAGAGAAAACATGCGATGTAGCCAAAGCTTAGAGGGTCCCCTAGGAAACACTTATCAACACTTCAGTTCCTACCCTGTCACAATAAATCCTCCCTGGCATTTTAATTTGTCGTCATCTCAAACACTGTATTCAAAGTGCCCACTATTATATTCTAACTGTAGAATTAGAATAGTAATTATATTTCCATGATTCCAACAGTTTTGCTCTAATTCGAAAGTCAAAACGCAATTACAACATTTGGTTAAAAATAAGTCCTAGATTATTTGCCCATATTGTGCAGCACTACGTGGCAGTGTGGAAATTACCTCAATTGAGCAGTGGTGTAAAGTACTTAAGTAAAAATACTTGCAAGTACTACTTAAGTCTCTTTTTTTTGTATCTGTACTTTACTATTTTTGACAACTTTTACTTCACTACATTCCTAAAGAAAATACTGTACTTTTTACTCCATACATTTTGAATGCTTAGCAGGACAGGAAAATGGTCCAATTCACACACTTGTCAAGTGAACATCCCTGGTCATCTACTGCCTCTGATCTGGAGGACTCACTAAACAAATAATTTGTTTGTAAATTATGTCTGAGTGTTGGAGTGTGCCCATGGCTCTCTGTAAATTTTAAAAAAAATAAGAAAATGGTGCCATCTGGTTTGCTTAATATAAGGAATTTGAAATGGTTTATACTTTACTTTTGATACATAAGTTTATTTAAAAGCCAAATACTTATAGACTTTTACTCAAGTAGTATTTCACTGGGTGACTTTCTTTATCTTCACTTTTACTCAAGTATGACAATTGGGTACTTGTTCCACCACTGCAAATGAGTGCAGGAAATGCAGAAATTATAAAAGTGCTGAAATTGTTTTGGTTGAAGTTAAATTGAACAGTATAAAACAATCAGAATGGAGAAAGACTCATTGAAATCACTTAGAATGTAGGTGTTGCCACCCTACGATCACTCACTACTCAAAAAGCAAATGTAGAACTTTTATTATTCAAAAGCTAAAAATACAGTCAAATAACCGTCAATTTTTTTAATAAATATCTTGATATAATATTTTGGCCATATCGCCCAGCCCTTCTGTGGTATAAATGCATATACACATCTGACACCTCATCCTCACACTCATCTCCACTTCAAAGTCAAGCTGTGCTCAGCATCCCAAAGCTGCAACCCTGGTCCCCCAAATAAGAGCATGTATCAATGATGAGGACACATGCATTAGGGCTGACTAATAGATACTAGAGGAGCAGACTGAGTAACTATCAGGGGAAGTGATCCATTTTCAATGATCTTTGCCTGCCTACTAACACTGGGGCTTGCAGGCAGAAACACTGCCCTGAGGGGTAATGAAAGGAGGAAGAGTGTGTGTCTGTGAGATCAGAGGAAGTGTGTGTGAGGTGAAAGGAGACAGGAGGGGGTGGGATGCTGTTATTGGTTAAGGCTTTTCTGAGAGATCTAGAAAACAGCATGGGACACTGTCTATTTCAAGTCTGTCAATGATCTAGAACAGGGGTATTCAACTCTTCCCCTACGAGGTCTGAAGCCTGCTGGTTTTCTGTTCTACCTGATAATTATTGCACCCACCTGGTGTCCCAGGTCTAAATCAGTCCCTAATTAGAAGGCAAAAATGAAAAAAACACAGTGAAACTGACTTCGAGGTCCATGGTTGAATTTGAGGGATCTAGAAGATCTTAGGGTTGACTAAGAACAAAGGAGTTATAGTGGACTCCTACAACAACACAGTGAGTGAAGCAAACAAATGAGTGGCATATCAGTACACTTAATTTCCTAAAACAGTTTTGGTGTACAGTACTTAAAAAACATTGTCCCTTTTCTAAAAATGTTTCCTGGAAACCTCTAATGTTATAAAATCTGTGGAGATAAATGGTTTAATTTTAGCCTTGAATATAACTGTGTTATATAAATAAGCCTATATATCTTATGTGTTAGACTCATTGCTTTCATTTTTCTGAGTATTTAAAAAACAATGTCAGAATAGGTGCAGAGGCCTAAATGCAGACATATTCAAACAAGATCAGAAAGTTTACCCATTTTAAAATAAGAGGAGAGGCTGACTGTAATGCAATCAAAAAAAGCAATGATTTGCTCTATCAACAACCCTGAAGGTCAGATATGAATCATAGGATATCTAGTGTATAGTCAGGGCCTCAGAGAGAAAGTGGCACCCACAAGAGACTAACTGGGTATCGGTGGGACTCTCATCGTCTTTTTTTTTTTTTTACTTGAACATAAACCTATTGTGCTTCAAATTGTCCATATCACAAAGTACTAAATAGAGCCATGACTACATGGAACTCTATTCCACATCAGGTAACTGATGCAAGCAGTAAAATCAGATAAAAAAAAAACAGAAAAAAAAACCTTATGGAACAGCGGGGACTGTGAAGCAACACAGCAGCTAATGCAGATCCATAATAAATACAAGTACAAATCACATTGAAAACATTATATGGCAACAAAGTTGCAAGTGAGATTTATGAACTTATTCAACTTCCAGTCTGGAAATGGAATGTGCTTTGAAAAGTGTGGGTATGTCTTAAGGAATTCATCCACATTTTTGCTGTCAAAATTACATTTCTGCCATTGCACATGGAAGTGCACTACCATAATTGATCATCAGTGGGATGGTAAAAATGCTCATACTCGACTGTGTTTACAAATATGCAGGGCTATAGAAGCACCATTTCTCAAAATGTAAAATGGTTCCACTTTCTTGACCACTTTAGACAGTTTCACTTGGTAGTCTCAAATAAAATGATTAACACAACATTGTTTCAAGTCGAGTGATACACAAAACACATTTACCTTCAGAGCGTATTTATCTCCACTTCCTTTTTGGAATATTTCCAATACTTTCCCATTTATGCCCATACCAAGGACTTGATTTGTAACTTTGTAGTCGTCAGTTATGGCATTCTTCTTTATTTGAAGAGGGTGGTAGGGTTTGACGAAAAACGGAGGAAAGGGAGCAGAGTTCCGATTTGGCACTTGCTGTTGTTGCTGGTTCGGAAAGGCCGGTTGGTTCTGGTTTTGAGGATTCGACAACATTTTCCTGATTTGGTTTGAGAGCGCGGGTTCACTGATAACAATTCTAATTTTCCGCCGTGAAATCCTCAGTTAAAATGGAAACAGTGGCTTCCTTAATGGTTCGCTAATGCTAGCTACCTACCTGCTGATGTGTGGTTGCACTAGCATGCTAACGACCTAGCTATAACTTACAATGAAAAGCTCACAGTGCTACAGTCAACAGTACCCTTAAAATAACTTTAGATAGATAGCCAACGAGCTAGCTAGCTAACCTACTTGCTAGCAAAGTTATATCAAGTTATCTGGCGGCGAAGCTAGCTGGCTAAGTTGACTCGTTCCGACTGCCACCTGTATTAAAGTCGCCACCAGAAAAGGGAGGAGGGCTTCTTTTTCGTGAAGCGGACGCCACAGATAGAACAATGAGACAGATATTTCACTGGCTGTATTATATGAAGCATCCGCTTGGCGTTTCCACTCACTACCACATATGGTAGTGAGAGGAAGCCCAGCGGCCGGCAGTGGGAGAAGTTGAAAAGGAGATGGAGTTTGGCCTACATTCTGCAAATCTTCTCATCGATTAAAACATTTGATCTCAATCCAGTATTATTTTTTCCAAAACTAGAATATGTTATGAACAGAGTGGACTACGTTTTGTAGACTTTACCCTTTGACAAAGTTTTTTAAAAACCACGTTGTCTAAGAAGGAGCGCAAAGGCGAATTGAGTGATTTCACACGTGCACTTCACAGCGTAGTGCATAGGCCAATAGGATCTCGCTAGCTCGTGCTTGGCTCTGCCCACAATGACTAATCTGTTCCCAATTGGAAACGGCAGGCTGTGGTCTCTTGTTTTAGTTAGAAAAAGTCTTTGCAGACGCTGTCCGTTCATTGACAAGATGTTAGCTAGTTATCTGGTGTTCAGTCTTCGTCGCTTCTCTGTCTTTACAGGGCAGCTCCCCCTGCAGAAAAATCCCCAGACTTCAGTATCGAATGGGCCAGGCGTCACGACTTCCCATGTTGTCTGTTGATTTTCCCCCGACTGTCGCTACCCATGACCTCACACTTTTATCTCGAATCACGGATTGGCAGGCATCAGAGAGCAGTCTCTGGACATGGTGGGCTAATTTCCTCAATAACAAAAACACATGTTGGTACAGATAAAAGTAATAATTCATCCATGATTTTAAACATGGGAAGATTGATCATGGATGATCAAAGGCCAGACAACAGATCTAATGGTAGTGATCAATGGTGCATGATCAATAAATGAGGTATTATCACCACTGACCCATCTTTATTGTTTAAAACAATTATAAGGTTTAATCCTGTTACTGTCTGCACAGAAAATTTCCCAGTGGGAGAATACATTTTGACCTGACTTGATTGTACAATCAATCAATGTACAGTATGTCCCTCAGAGGGCTTTTTTACAATTCCCTCTTCTCTCTCTCTCTCTCTCAGTTCAATTCAGGGGCTTTATTGGCACGGGAAACACATGTTAAAATTGCCAAAGCAAGTGAAGCAGATAATATACAAAAGTGAAATTAACAATAAAAACTTACAGTAAACATTACACTCACAGAAGTTCCAAAAGAATAAATACATTTGAAATGTCATATTATGTATATATATACAGTGTTGTAACGATGTGCAAATAGTGAAAGTACAAAAGGGAAAATAAATAAACACAAATATGGGTTGTATTTACAATGGTGTTTGTTCTTCACTGGTTGCCCTTTTCTTGTGGCAACAGGTCACAAATCTTGCTGCTGTGATGGCACACTGTGGTAATAGATATGGGAGTTTATCAAAATTGGGTTTGTTTTCTTTGTGCATCTGTGTAATCTGTGGTAAATATGTGTCTCTAATATTGTCTGTCATTTGGCAGGAGCTTAGGAAGTGCAGCTCAGTTTCCTTCTCATTTTGTGGGCTGTGTGCACATAGCCTGTCTTCTCTTGAGAGCCAGGACTGCCTACGGCGGCCTTTCTCAGTAGCAAGGCTATGCTCACTGAGTCTGTACATAGTCAAAGCTTTCCTTAAGTTTGGGTCAGTCACAGTGGTCAGGTATTCTGCCACTGTATACTCTCTGTTTAGGGCCAAGTAGCATTCTAGTGTTGCTTTCCTGGGGCTCTGTGGGGTCTGTTTGTATTTGTGAACAGAGCCCCAGGACCAGCTTGCCTAGGGGACTCTTCTCCAGGTTCATGTCTCTGTAGGTATTGGCTTTGTTATGAAAGGTTTGGGAATTGTTTCCTTTTCGGTGGTTGTAGAATTTAACCTCTCTTTTCTGGGTTTTGATAATTAGCGGGTATCAGCCTAATTCTGCTCTGCATGCATTATTTGATGTTTTACATTGTACACTGAGGATATTTTTGCAGAATTTTGCATGCAGAGTCTCAGTTTGGTGATTGCCCCATTTATTGAATTCTTGGTTGATGAGCGGAACCCAGACCACAAAATCATAAAGGGCAATGGGTTCTATAACGGATTCAAGTATATGTCAAATTTGATGTTCCTGTGGATGGCATAGAAGGCCCTTCTTGCCTTGTCTCTCAGATAATTCACAGCTGGGTGGCGCTGATGTTTAGGCTGAGGTATGTGTATGGAATTTGTATTTGTGGTCCTGGCGACTGGACCTTTTTTGGAACACCATTATTTTTGTCTTACTGAGATTTACTGTCAGGGCCAAGGTCTGGCAGAATCTGTGCAGAAGATCTAGGTGCTGCTGTAGGCCCTCCTTAGTTTTTTATTTTTTATTTCACCTTTATTTAACCAGGTAGGCAAGTTGAGAACAAGTTCTCATTTACAACTGCGACCTGGCCAAGATAAAGCAAAGCAGTTCAACACATACAACAACACA
>QNTS01000370.1:1232812-1331378 GCA_003317085.1 Hucho hucho | reverse complement strand
ACAGTCAATAATAAAGTAGGAAAAACAAATCTATATACAATGTGTGCAAATGAGGTAGGATAAGGAACGTAAGGCAATAAATAGGCCATGGTGGCAAAGTAACTACAGTATAGCAATTTAACACTGGAATGGTAAATGTGCAGTAGATGAATGTGCAAAGTAAAAATACTGGGGTGCAAAGGAGCAAGGTAAATAAATGACTACGGTAGGGGATGAGGTAGTTGGTTGGGCTATGTACAGGTGCAGTGATCTGTGAGCTGCTCTGACAGCTGGTGCTTAAAACTAGTGAGTGTCTCCAGTTTCAATGATTTTTGTAGTTCGTTCCAGTCATTGGCAGCAGAGAACTGGAGGAAAGGCGGCGAAAAGAGGAATTGGCTTTGGGGGTGACCAGTGAGATATACCTGCTGGAGCGAGTGCTACAGGTGGGTGCTGCTATGGTTACCAGCGAGCTGAGATAAGGCGGGGCTTTACCTAGCAGGGACTTGTAGATGACCTGGAGCCGGTGGGTCTGGCGACGAGTATGTAGCGTGGGCCAGCCGACTAGAGCATACAGGTCGCAGTGGTGGGTGGTATAAGGGGCTTTGGTGACAAAGTGGATGGCACTGTGATAGACTGCATCCAGTTTGCTGAGTAGAGTATTGGAAGCTGTTTTGTAGATGACATCGCCGAAGTCGAGGATCGGTAGGATAGTCAGTTTTACTAGGGCAAGTTTGGCAGCATGAGTGAAGGAGGCTTTGTTGCGAAATAGAAAGCCGATTCTATATTTAATTTTGGATTGGAGATGTTTAATGTGAGTCTGGAAGGAGAGTTTACAGTCTAGCCAGACACCTAGGTATTTGTAGTTGTCCACGTATTCTAGGTCAGAGCCGTCCAGGGTAGTGATGCTATTCGGGCGGGCGGGTGCAGGCAGCGAATGGTTGAAAAGCATGCATTTGTTTTACTAGCGTTTAAGAGCAGTTGGAGGCCACGGAAGGAGAGTTGTATGACATTGAAGCTCGTTTGGAGGTTAGTTAACACAGTGTCCAAGGAAGGGCCAGAAGTATACAGAATGGTGTCATCTGCATAGAGGTGGATCAGAGAATCACCAGCAGCAAGAGCGACATCATTGATGTATACAGAGAAGAGAGTCGGCCCAAGAATTGAACCCTGTGGCACCCCCATAGAGACTGCCAGAGGCCCGGACAACAGGCCCTCCGATTTAACACACTGAACTCTGTCGGCAAAGTAGTTGGTGAACCAGGCGAGGCAATCATTAGAGAAACCAAGGCTGTTGAGTCTGCCGATANAGGATGCAAATTTCTGTTTGAAAAAGCTAGCCTTTGCTTTCCTGACTGATTGCGTGTATTGGTTCCTGACTTCCCTGAACAGTTGCATATCGCGGGGACTATTCGATGCAAGATGTTCTTGTGCTGGTCAAGGGCAGTCAGGTCTGGAGTGAACCAAGGGCTGTATCTGTTCTTAGTCCTACATCTTTTGAAAGGGGCATGCTTATTTAAGATGGTGAGGAAGTTGCTTTTAAAGAACGACCAGGCATCCTCGACTGACGGAATGAGGTCAATATCCTGCCAGGATACCCGGGCCAGGTTGATTAGAAAGGCCTGCTCGCAGAAGTGTTTTGAGGACAGAAGCACCAGATCATCAGCAAACAGTAGATATTTGACTTCAGATTCTAGTAGGGTGAGGCCGGGTGCTGCAGACTGTTCTAGTGCCCTCGCCAATTCGTTAATATATATGTTGAAGAGGGTGGGGTTTAAGCTGCATCCCTGTTTCACCCCACAGCCCTGTGGAAAGAAATGTGTTTGTTTTTTTGCCAATTTTAACTGCACTTGTTGTTTGTGTACATGGATTTTATAATGTTGTATGTTTTCCCCCAACACCATTTTCCATCAATTTGTATAGCAGACCCTCATGCCAAATTGAGTCAAAGGCTTTTTTGAAATCAACAAAGCATGAGAAGACTTTGCCTTTGTTTTGGTTTGTTTGATTGTTTGTCAATTAGGGTGTGCAGGGTGAATACGTGGTCTGTCGTACGGTAATTTGGTAAAAAGCCAATTTGACATTTGCTCAGTACATTGTTTTCACTGAGGAAATGTACGAGTCTGCTGTTAATGATAATGCAGAGGATTTTCCAAGGGTTGCTGTTGACGCATATCCCATGGTAGTTATTGGGGTCAAATTTGTCTCCACTTTTGTGGATTGGTGTCACGGATCCCTCTGGAACATTCATCACGTCCCCTATTCCCACTGATTAGTATTTGTATATATGTGCCCTTTTGTTTCCATTGGGGGGGTCGATTATTGTTACAATGTCCGTTGGTGCGTGTGAGTACCTGTGCTGTGTGTTTTGGGCTTTTGTGCCCTTGTGGATTGTATAGATGATTACGGGTCTCGCCCCGTGTGTTAATCATCATGCGGCATGTGTTATTCATTAAAGGTACTCATCACTGTTTTGTTTGGGTTTCAACCCTGTGTTTTTGTTACGTGCTTGTTTGGTCTTCGTCCCCGTGCCTTTACACGGCATGCCGTAATTTGGGCTAAAAACCTCTATTACGCATTCCTGCGTCTGTCTCCCAATCCTTCATGCCAACGTGACAGAATAATCGACAATTAAGGGAGACAGCGGGAATGGCCCATCTGTCGACATTGCGACTGGTCCATCCGGCGCCGCAACTGGGCCGTCCGACGTCGCCACAACGGGTCCGTCCGACGACGCCACTTCAGCAGCCACAACTGGCTCGTCCGATGCCGCCACAACCGGTCCATCCGACGCCACTGCTACTGGTCCGTCTGACGCCACCACAACTTCGGCAGCGGCAACTGGTCCGTCCGACGACGACGTAACTTTGGCAGCTGCATCGGGTGCGTTCCTGTGATCATCCTCGAGGCCAGTGTCCTTGCGCTGGGGTTACTGTCACGGATCCCTCCAGAACTTTCATCACGCACACCAGTCCCCTATTCCCACTGATTAGTATTTGTATATAAACTCAGCAAAAAAAGAAACGTCCTCTCACTGTCAACTGCGCTTATTTCCAGCAAACTTAACATTTGTAAATATTTGTATGAACATAACAAGATTCAACAACTGAGACATAATCTGAACAAGTTCCACAACAGAAATTGAATAATGTGTCCTTGAACAAAGGGGGGGTTCAAAATCAAAAGTAACTGCATTAGGTACTGCACTGCATCTCCTCATGGACTGCACCAGATTTTCCAGTTCTTGTTGTGAGATGTTACCCCACTCTTCTACCAAGGCACCTGCAAGTTCCCAGACATTTCTGGGGGGAATGGCCCTAGCCCTCACCCTCCGATCCAACAGGTCCCAGACGTGCTCAATGGGATTAAGATCCAGGCTCTTCGCTGGCCATGGCAGAACATTGACATGCCTGTCTTGCAGGAAATCATGCACAGAATGAGAAGTATGGCTGGTGGCATTGTCATGCTGGAGGGTCATGTCAGGATGAGCCTGCAGGAAGGGTACCACATAAGGGAGGAATATGTCTTCCCTGTAACGCACAGTGTTGAGATTGCCTGCAATGACAACAAGCTCAGTCCAATGATGCTGTGACACACCACCCCAGACCATGACAGACCCTCCACCTCCAAATCGATCCCGCTCCAGAGTACAGGCCTCGGTGTAACGCTCATGCCTTCGACGACAAACGCGAATCCGACCATCACCCCTGGTGAGACAAAACCGCAACTCGTCAGTGAAGAGCACTTTTTGCCAGTCCTGTCTGGCCCAGCGACGGTGGGTTTGTGCCCATAGAACATTTCTTGTTGCCGGTGATGTCTGGTGAGGACCTGCCTTACAACAGGCCTACAAGTCCTCAGTCCAGCCTCTCTCAGCCTATTGCGGACAGTCGGAGCACTGATGGAGGGATTGTGCGTTCCTGGTGTAACTCAGGCAGTTGTTGTTGCCATTCTGTACCTGTCCCGCAGGTGTGTTGTTCGGATGTACCGATCCTGTGCAGGTGTTGTTACACGTGGTCTGCCACTGCGAGGACGATCAGCTGTCCGTCCTGTCTCCCAGTAGCACTGTCTTAGGCGTCTCACAGTATGTACATTGCAATTTATGCCTCCTTGCAGCATGCCTAAGGCACGTTCACGCAGATGAGCAGGGACCCAGGGCATCTTTCTTTTGGTGTTTTTCAGAGTCAGTAGAAAGGCCTCTTTAGTGTCCTAAGTTTTCATAACTGTGACCTTAATTGCCTACCGTCTGTAAGCTGTTAGTGTCCTAACGACCGTTCCACTGGTGCATGTTCATTCATTGTTTATGGTTCATTGAACAAGCATGGGAAACGGTGTTTAAACCCTTTACAATGAAGATCTGTGAAGTTATTTGGATTTTTACAAATTATCTTTGAAAGACAGGGTCCTGAAAAAGGGACGTTTCTTTTTTTGCTGATTTTATGTGCCCTTTGGTTTCCATTGGGGGGGTTGATTGTTGTTACAATGCCTGTTGGTGCGTGTGAGTACCTGTGCTGTGTGTTTTGGGCTTTCGTGCCCTTGTGGATTGCGCAGATGATTTCGGGTCTCGTCCCGTGTGTTGATCATCGTGCGCGTGTGTTATTTATTCAAGGTACTCCTCGCTCTTTTGTTTGGGTTTCAACCCTGTGTTTTTGTTACGCGTTTGTTTGGTCTTCGTCCCCGTGCCTTTACACGCTGTAATTTGGGCCCTATCACGCATTCCTGCATCTGTCTCCCTATCCTTCATGCCAACGTGACAATTGGAGTGATCAGTCCTTGGTTTCAAATATTGGGGAAGATGCCAGAGCTAAGGATGATGTTAAAGAGTTTAAGTATAGCCAATTGAAATTTGTTGTCTGTATATTTTATCATTTCATTGAGGATACCATCAACACCACAGCCCTTTTTGGATTGGAGGGTTGTATTTTGTCCTGTAGTTCATTCAATGTAATTGGAGAATCCAGAGGGTTCTGGTAGTCTTTAATAGTTGATTCTAAGATTTGTATTTGATCATGTATATGTTTTTGCTGTTTATTCTTTGTTATAGAGCCAAAAAGATTGGAGAAGTGGTTTACTTATACATCTCCATTTTGGATAGATAACTCTTCGTGTTGTTGTTTGTTTAGTGTTTTCCAATTTTCCCAGAAGTGGTTAGAGTCTATGTATTCTTCAATTACATTGAGGTGATTTCTGACGTGCTGTTCCTCTAGTGGTTAGAGCAGGGGTGGGCATCTCCAGTCCTCAAGGGCCTGATTGGTGTCACACTTTTTCTCCATCCCTAGCAAACACAGCTGATTAATCAAATTGCATTCTAAACTGAAGATCATGATTAGGTGATTATTGGAGTCAGGTGTGTTAGCTGGGGCTGGGGAAAAACTGTGACAACAATCAGGCCCTCGAGGACTAGAGTCGCCCACCCCTGCTCTAACGACTAGAGGAACAGAATCCCCGAGCTAACAAGGTAAAAATCTGTCGTTCTGCCCCTGAGCAAGGCAGTCCCCGGGGCGCCGAAGACGTCGATTAAGGCAGCCCCCCGCTCATCTGATTCAGAGGGGTTGGGTTTAAATTAGGAAGACACGTTTCAGTTGTACCACTGACTAGGTATCACCGTTTCCTTTTCCTGTAGCGTATGTCTGTATTGTTTTAGTGATTTACCATAATGAAGGCGTAGACTCAGGTTTTCTGAGTCTATGATTTTGGTTGGATAGGTTTCTCAATTTCTTTTAGGTTTTTGCATTCTACATTAAACCATTTGTCATTCATTTTCTTCAGTCTTGTTTGAATTTTTTTTATTGTATAGGGAGGCTGTGAGGTCAAATATACTGTTTCGATTTTCTACTGCCAAGTTTACACGCTCACTATTACAGTGGAACGTTTTGTCCAGGAAGTTGTCTAAAAGGGATTGAATTTGTTGCCTAATTGTTTTTTGATACGTTTTCACACTACATTCTTTCCATCTATAGCATTTCTTAATATTATTCCGTTCCTTTGGCTTTGATTCCTCATGATTGAGTATTGCTCTGTTCAAGTAGACTGTGATTTTGCTATGATGTGATAGGGGTGTCAGTGGGCTGACTGTGAACGCTCTGAGAGACTCTGGGTTGAGGTCAGTGATAAAGTAGTCTACAGTACTACTGCAAAGAGATGAGCAATCGGTGCACCTACCACAGGAGTCCCCTTGAAGCCTACCATTGACTATGTACATACCCAGGGAATGCTGTTACCTCCAGGCAGGTGTTTGTGCCCCTGTGTGCTGAGGGTGTCAGGATCTTGTCCGGTTCTGGCATTTAGGTTGACAGACTAGTATATGTCCTTGGGCCTGGAAATGATTGATTTCCCCCTCCAGGATGGAGACGCTGTCTTCATTAAAGTATGGGGATTCTAGTGGGGGGATATAGGTAGCACACAAGATCACATTTTTATGTTAAGATCATTTCCATTAGAGTTTCTAGCCAAATGTAAAATGTTCCTGTTTTGATTAAGAGTGAGTTAGGTCTGCTCTATACCAAGTTAGCATACCCCCTGAGTCCCTTCCCTGTTTCACACCTGGTAGGTTGGGGGATGGGACTACCATGTATCTGTAAACTAGAGGGCAACCAGTGGGTCAGTCTCCTCTATGCCATGTTTCTTGTAGGATGACAATGTCTGTATTTCTTTGGTGAAGTCTAGGTTCCTGCTCTTTAGGCCAACGGATATTCCAGGATGAGATAGTGGCTTTGTGTTCCATAAAGTGTACAATGTTGTTGGTCATGTGGTTTGACCTCAGGCCAGTAAGTGTGAGCAGAGCCTGCTGAGCATCTGGTACATGCCATTGGCTTGGGCTAGTGTAAGAGTGGGGGTTGGGCCTGTTTGCCTGCTCACGGCCTGGGCGTATGTGTGACTTCCATGTTGAGGCCATCTTTGCGGGAGTGGGGAGCATGGGGTGGGCAGGAGGGGCATAGGTCTGAGGGGGCCTAAATGGGGTGTGGGCATGATTGACTTGGGGGTGTTGATGTGGCTGGTGGTGCTGTGGTCTGGATGTAGGTTCTCTCGGCGTGGGTCCTCTATGTATAGGTCCGGGGGAGGGGGTCCCGCAGGTCTGGGAGAGTGTCTTTCTGGTCTGGGCGGGTGTCTATTGACCTGTTGATTCTGTGTGAAGTGCTGGGGCTGCGTGTCCGGGCGAAGGTGGGCACTGCTGCCTTGTATAGGTGGACCTGGTCGCAAAGGCTGTTCAAGTCCAGGGTGGAGTGGCGGGCCAGGTAAACATTTGGTTTTGAGGCACAGTCACGGGAAATACTTGCATTTAACCGCTGTATGGTATCAGGGTGGAAGTCTTTTCGTGGTAGCAAAGTGGAGATAACCACTTGTGTGTTGGGGAAAGTAGAAGAAGCATTTTCAATCACTCCCTTGAGTGCTGTGGCCACCCATTCCTGCTGTGCTCTCAGGTCGTTTGTGCCTGTGTGTATTATGTGGCTGGGTGACCCTAGTTGGTCTTCCGACAGAAGGTCTAGGGCACGCTGGGTGTTTGGACACCAGAGTTTAGACACTCTGTTTGGGAAAAAGTTTATTTTCTTGTATATATTTCCCATTTGAGTCCATAAGGAATCTGTGTTTTGTGTATGTCCTCAGTGGGTGTGGGTGGGGGTTGTCAGGAGGGCTATCAGGGTGGCTGACAGGGAGGGTGCTCAGAGGGGGTGGGATCCCCTGGGCTTGGGGTTCTTCATTTGTCTGTTCTGCTGTGATGTTGACGCTCTGGTCAGGGTCTGGGGTGGACTGTTCTGCTGTGGTGTCAATACTTTTGTCGGGAGCTGAGCTGGGCTGTTCTGCTGGTTCTCTGCGGGGGTGGCCACCTCTCTAATGGGTTGTTCTCTGTCACACCTCACCCTCTCCTCCAGCACTCTGATCCTCTCCTCTAGTGCTCTGTTCTTCTCCTGCTCCTGCTCTTTCTGCTGTTGATGTTGTCTTACCACAGTCCAGAGTGCAGATATGTCTCTCTCCAGCTCTCCGGGTCTGGTTGAGGGGGTGTTGTTGATCTGGATGATTTTTTTGTGCTGACTGGAGTGTGTTCACCTCCTGTTCCAGCTCCACCTGCCTTACCTCCAGCTGGGTGAATTTATCCTTTATTTCAATGAGGGAGTAGTAATCTGTGCTGGGAGGTGGACTTGGCCATATACCACACCCCCTCGTGACTTATTTGTTAAGTGGACTGTGATTGAAGAAGTGGAATGGGTTTTGTTAATTGAAGTGTTTCATTTTGTATGATGTCGTTTCTTATTAAAAACCCCGTCCAGCTGGTGGCGGTAATGCATTGGATGCCAACCTCCATCGAAGAAGGCAGCTATGTTAAGATATAGCCTAGGAACAAACTAGCAGCAATGGCAGAGTCTTGTCGGACGTATTTTATGATGCACCAAAATGGACACGATGCTTTTCATTTCTAGTGCTGTATTAAAAATTTTTTTTTACAGATGAACTTGCGAAATGTGGGTTTAAACTTAGTACATACTTTCATACGTTTCAGGAGTAAGAGCTTGAATTAACGACGGTACCATTTTCAAGATGTTTTCGAAATCGTTCCGTGTCAAGTCCAACACAGTGATCAAGGGATCCGACAGGTGAGGAGAGTCCCTTGCTCCATTTGCCAGCTATAGATTGTCAGGGCAAACCCGTCTAGGTTTATTTCTCTACATCGCAGCAGGTTTTTGGAGTCGGTCAGCGGTTTCTACCTGGTTAAGTACAATACCATTGGAAATTAATGTTGACAGTTAGATTCCTAAAACTGATGTTAAATTGTTTTGCTGGATAAATAGCCCAATATCACAGTTAACGTGTCCAAAATCAATAACCAATATGCAGAAACAGTTCGTGATATTGAAGACCTAAAATGTACCATCTACACATGCATGTGAATAAATAGTAACAGTATTACTTGTATTTAATAACTGCACACGCACCAAAAACTGTTTACGGGTTTTGGTTTGAATACGTTCCAATCGTCAGTGGGAACAACATCCTCTATGCACTTCCTGATGAACCCAGTCACCCATTCAGTGTATACGTCGATACTATTGTCAGAGGCGAGAATTCACTGCTATTTACAGTCCATCCAGAAATGACTTTTCCACATTTTATGTTACAGCCTTATTTCAAAATTGATTAAATTACATATTTTCCTCAATCTACACACAATACCCCCATAATGACAGTGAAAACAAGTTTAGACATTTTAGCAAATGTATTAATAATAAACATACCTTATTTACATAAGTATTCAGACCCTTTGCGATGGGACTTGAAATTGAGCTCCGGTTTCCATTGATCATCGTTGAGATGTTTCTTCAACTTGATTGGAGTCCACCTGTGGTCAATTCAATTGACTGGACATGATCTGGAAAGGCACACACCTGTCTATATAAGGTCCCAGAGTTGACAGTGTATGTCAGAGCAAAAACCAAACCATGAGGTCGAAGGAATTGTCTGTAGAGCACTGTGGCAGGATTGTGTCAAGGCACAGGCACATTTCGGCAGCATTGAAGGTCCACAAGAACAGTGGCCTCCATTATTTTTAAGTGGAAGAAATTTGGAACCATCTAGACCAGGGGTTGTTAAAATTTTTCAGCCTGGGACCCAAATGAGATATTCTGTGTTTTCATGGGTCCCAAGCTTAAGACACGTGCAACTATACGTAAAGATCGGTACTTTTCATTGCTCTTATGCCTAAAACAAGTGCAATATAGCAAATAACAATGAAATATAATATAAATAGATATTCATGTCAATTTTCCCCCATTTAAAAACACTTGCAATTGATTTAAATTGCTTTTTTTCCTCAAACTAAACACAATACCCCATAATGACAAAGCACTAAAAGGTATTTAGAAATGTTTGCAAATGCCAATGAAATATCACATTTACCTAAGCATTTACTCAGTACTTTGTTGAAGCACCTTTGGCAGCGATTTACAGCCGTGAATATTCTTTGGTATGACTCCACAAGCTTGGCACATCTGTATTTGGGGAGTTTCTCCCATTCTTAAATTCACACAGGACATCGGATAAGAGAGGAGAAATACTCCAGATATAACAGTGTCCCTAGCCCCCCGACACATAAACTACTGCAGCATAAATACTGGAGGCTGAGACAGGAGGGGCCGGGAGACACTGTGGCCACGTCCGACAATACTCCCGGACAGGGCCAAACAGGCAGGATATAACCCCACCCACTCTGCCGAAGCACAGCCCCCACACCACTAGAGGGATATCTTCAACCACCAACTTACCATCCTGAGACAAGGCCGAGTATAACCCACAAAGATCTCCGCCACGGCACAACCCAAGGGGGAAGCGCCTACCCGGACGGGAATATCACGTCAGTGACTCAACCCACTCAAGCGTCAGTGACTCAACCCCCCCCCCAGGAATGGCATGGAAGAGCACCAGTAAGCCAGTGACTCAGCAACTGTAATAGGGTTAGAGGCAGAGAATCCCAGTGGAGAGGGGAACTGGCCAGGCAGAGACAGGAAGGGCGGTTCGTTGCTCCAGTGTCTTTCCGTTCACCTGCACACTCCTGGGCCAGACTACACTCAATCATAGGACCTACTGAAGAGATGAGTCTTCAATAAAGGCTTAAAGGTTGAGACTGAGTCTGCGTCTCTGGCATGGATAGGCAGACCATTCCATAAAAATCGAGCTCTATAGGAGAAAGCCCTGCCTCCAGCTGTTTGCTTAGAAATTCTAGGGACAGTAAGGAGGCCTGCGTCTTGTGACCGTAGCGTACGTGTAGGTACAGTGAGGGAAAAAAGTATTTGATCCCCTGCTAATTTTGTACGTTTGCCCACTGACAAAGAAATGATCAGTCTATAATTTTAATGGTAGGTTTATTTGAACAGTGAGAGACAGAATAACAACAAAAAAATCCAGAAAAACGCATGTGAAAAATGTTATACATTGATTTGCATTTTAATGAGGGAAATAAGTATTTGACCCCTCTGCAAAACATGACTTAGTACTTGGTGGCAAAACCCTTGTTGGCAATCACAGAGGTCAGANCCACCAGGTTTGCACACATCTCAGGAGGGATTTTGTCCCACTCCTCTTTGCAGATCTTCTCCAAGTCATTAAGGTTTCGAGGCTGACGTTTGGCAACTCGAACCTTCAGCTCCCTCCACAGATTTTCTATGGGATTAAGGTCTGGAGACTGGCTAGGCCACTCCAGGACCTTAATGTGCTTCTTCTTGAGCCACTCCGTTGTTGCCTTGGCCGTGTGTTTTGGGTCATTGTCATGCTGGAATACCCATCCACGACCCATTTTCAATGCCCTGGCTGAGGGAAGGAGGTTCTCACCCAAGATTTGACGGTACATGGCCCAGTCCATCGTCCCTTTGATGCGGTGAAGTTGTCCTGTCCCCTTAGCAGAAAAACACCCCCAAAGCATAATGTTTCCACCTCCATGTTTGACGGTGGGGATGGTGTTCATGGTGTCATAGGCAGCATTCCTCCTCCTCCAAACACGGCGAGTTGAGTTGATGCCAAAGGGCTCCATTTTGGTCTCATCTGACCACAACACTTTCAGCCAGTTGTCCTCTGAATCATTCAGATGTTCATTGGCAAACTTCAGACGGGCATGTATATGTGCTTTCTTGAGCAGGGGGACCTTGCAGGCGCTGCAGGATTTCAGTCTTTTACGGCGTAGTGTACCAATTGTTTTCTTGGTGACTATGGTCCCAGCTGCCTTGAGATCATTGACAAGATCCTCCCGTGTAGTTCTGGGCTGATTCCTCACCGTTCTCATGATCATTGCAACTCCACGAGGTGAGATCTTGCATGGAGCCCCAGGCCGAGGGAGATTTGACAGTTCTTTTGTGTTTCTTCCATTTGCGAATAATCGCACCAACTGTTTTCACCTTCTCACCAAGCTGCTTGGCGATGGTCTTGTAGCCCATTCCAGCCTTGTGTAGGTCTACAATCTTGTCCCTGACATCCTTTGAGTGCTCTTTGGTCTTGGCCATGGTGGAGAGTTTGGAATCTGATTGATTGCTTCTGTGGACAGGTGTCTTTTATACAGGTAACAAGTTGAGATTAGGAGCACTCCCTTTAAACTGAGATTAGGAGCACTCCGTTATTTGTTCAACTGTTTTAATTGTTACCCAATTTAATGTAGTAATTAACTCAGGAGTTTGGGGCACCACGAGAACAGTTGTTTAAAGGACCATGTTCTGTTTAGAGGAGAATTGGCTCTGGAAGCCAAAACTGCCAAATACTCAGTCTTAACGGGAATCAAATCGGTTCTCAATTGCGGTACGTATGGTTCTTGAAACCTAAAGACCTCTACTTTCATCACATAAAAATATAAATATGCACTTACTGGACACTTTAACCGGTTATAACACAATAGTGTCCAACAGTATTTTTCAGTGACCACACGTTTGTGGCGTCAGTCTTCCGTTTACACACAGGTGTTTGGAGATGCAGATATGTAATTAGAGCTGGTATGCCTGTCTTCCATCTGTTCTCCGTGAACAAGTGCTGTAACATGAAAATATGGCTGTGTGGTAACCATAAGGTGTGTAGTAATTTAACATTTTGTTTTTTGAAAATGATTTCTCACTGATATTAAAGATTGTGTTCCTTATGTTTCAAAAACCATATTGGAAGGGATGCCTGTTCACATTTAGAGCAAGCGTCGGGGCTCTTAGCAAAAGTCCCCCATGAAATGCATATTGATCCCCCTTCATCAATAGATGCTAAAAATAGGTATCCATCTACGCTAATCATAGACGCTAACTATCTGCTATTATTAGCAATGCTGGAGTATTTACACTGCATTGTTGCTCCCTATTGGGTTGCACAAAAACTGTCGGTGGGAAGCCAGAAGTTAAATCAAATTTCAACTTACTGTGCCGGTACCTTGACGGCCGGCAGATGGCCTTCAAGCCTTTGGGCTACTGAAGATTATTGCATACATCTATTCTAGGTTTTGGATATCTGACCTGTTCCATTTCCTACTCACACAACTAAGATGCAGGTGGTGGTTGTAATTCAGTTGTTATAGGCTTCACAACATATAGGCATCACAACATTTCCTGAAAACTATTTCAGATATTTCATATCACCTCTCTCCCCACCTTAGGAGGAAGCTGAAAGCTGACATATCCACAGCCTTTCCCTCTCTGTCTGTGGAGGAACTGTCTGAGTTGGTCCCAAACAAGGAGGAGCTGAATGTAGTGAAGATTTATGCCCACAAGGGAGATGCAGTGACCCTCTACGTGCTTCATAAGAACCCAGTGTTCTTTGAGCTGGAGAAATGCCTCTATCCCACAGGTAGGGTTACAGTCAAGTGGCAGATGCACTGACCACATAATTCAGGAAAAAAGGGAAATCTTGACTGTACACTGTCTTATTGTTTTTTTTTAGTGTATACGCTTTGGCATTATCCCCATGTCTTGCCAACATTCACAACATGGCCTCCAGTGCTACAGAAGCTGGCTGGAGGGGCAGGTAAGGTTATTTGTCTAATGTAAAACCTGGACTAATATTAATCAATGTATCAGTCATTAACATGTATTCTGAAACTCTATTCTCCCTGCTCCTCCACAGATCTCATGCTGCCTGGAGTGGTGGTGCCTCTAAGTGGTCTCCCAGAGGTGAAGAAGGGGGACTGCTGTGCTGTTAAAGTTGTTAGCAACAGGTAGGGCTAAGCCATACATCAAAGGAAGTTGATCGACTGAAGCCATTTGTGGTCACTGACTGGCTTTTACCGCTGTCTATAATGAACACTTTGACATAAACACATTGACAATGGCAGGCTTCATACTCTTTCTCACAACGTTCTGGTTGTTTGTTTCCAGGGCTCCCATGGCAGTGGGAACTGCCACCATGTCCAGTGCTGAGATGATGAGCTTGGGCATGAAGGGCAGAGGGGTGTCAGTCCTCCACACCTACATGGACAGCCTGTGGTATGTGCCTGGTCAACCACAACACACACACTGAAGCATGGTCAGACTGTCAATTACTATAACCCTGACACATTTGTTTGTAATAGCTAGTTTTTCATCCAATTGGGGACAGATTTTCATGTGAATATTCTAAAATCCACAAAGAAAATTTGCACATTCGGTGTGTTTCCACCCAACAAACTTGTTATGGATAAATATTGTACGTGATGACGTAGTGCTAACAAAATTGTGTTCTTTGCTTAAGTTTTCATGTACCAAATAAAAACCTAAAGTTCCATCGCATTTTCAAATCTACCGATTAGTTTTATCACAAACTGTTGCATTGAATAGCCTACTCTGGCCTTGGCATGTGCGCTCTAGCAGATACAGTGCAGGTAGGCTAGTCTACATGATGATATTATTATGGATAAGAGCGAGAATATTTTTATTTGTGAAATGGCAGTCCAGCATCAAACAGCAGGTCACCAGAATAAGACCCTTGATATTTATTGGCCAAGGTTCATCAAGATCCCAGTGCACTTTCACCACCCTGTGAAGTTCATAACTTATTTAATCTGTAGCCTAGTAAACTGCATGGTTTCCCGAGTCATAGTCGGAGGACCACCACCATATAATCGCGTGATTCCAAGTCTACTTCGGTATGATATTATATCAATATTTGTGCATAAAGTCGTTTCCACCACCATTTCTCACATAATTAATTTTACAGACACAAAAAGATCCCACCATGTTGAATGAACAGATTCTGTCGACATTTATACAATTGTACTGAAACGTCCTGTTTCATTCACAGCTGTCGTCATTTTTATTTTTCATACGGTATGACTTAAACCTGGTTAGCTTTACTTTTTTAAAAAATGTTTAGGGCATTTGGAGACAAGTCTGGTCCTCCCTCCATTCCTGATGTGGACACTGAGGGTGTCGAGGCAATGTATGGAGAAGAGGAGGATGATGAGGCAACAGAGGGGGGTGAAGAGGAACCGTGTCCCAACTCTGATGGTGACAAGGCCACAGATGTCCCATGTCCTGGTATCCAGGAGCTCCGCCTGGCTGACAGGGAGGAGGGGGAGCACGGGAAAGAGGAAGGAGAAGAAGACCTGAGAAGCCCACAAGGTAGCTATTACTGCTCAACTGGAGATCCAGGGAGAGGAGAGTTTGGCAGTTATTATATGTGTCCATGTGTTTGGGTCTAAGGGAATTGAGGAGAGTTCTGGTATTCTTTGCTTTAGTGTTCTGTCAATATGTAATTCCAACACAATGACATTGTCCTTAATAAATCAAAATCCTTAAAACAAAGAGATTGATGGCAAACATATTTGATTTTAAGTGTCTTTCTTTGAAAGCAGGTATCTTATTGCATGAGTCATTAATTGACAAACAAAAAAGAGACTATTACAGTATATCTCACAAACATAGTCCTGTCCTTACAGAGCAGATGGATGCCCTGCTGCTGCAGTGTTTCCTCCAGGCGCTCAAGAGCAAAGTGAAGAAGTCAGAGCTCCCCCTGCTGACCAGTAGCTTCCTGCGCATCCACATGTTCTCCTGCTGGTAAACACTACTCGGGGACATTGCGTTTCCCACTGACATAACTGCATAAATGCAAAAGTTTGATTTCTGTGCATCTGGCTTATCTCAAGTTAGGATTCTGCTTAAGATAAGTAGCTTTGAATTGAACACTCATATGAATTGTTGTTTTACAGTCCAAGTGGAAAGCAACTTGACATCAAGAAATCAAGCTATAAAAAGGTAACCCCTGTCTTAGAATAAGAGTGGTCCTCGACTTGTCTTGTAAACTACGTCTAATTTCATAATGCTATGATGTTTCTAATAAACTTGAGTTTTGGAGAGAGGATGGCAAAACCCAGACCCATTTTTAATTTGACTATCCATCAATGATCACTGAATTATCCTTTTAAATCCTAAACCTAATGTTTTGTCCCCAGTTATCCAAGTTCCTTCAGTGCATGCAGCAGCAGCACAGCCTGGTGAGGGTGAAGGAGCTGAGTAAAGGGGTGGAGAGCATTGTAGAGGTGGACTGGAAGAACCCAGAGTGAGTATAGCCTCTTCCACCTACGACATTTATGGAGGGACTTGAGATCAGCAAGAGTGAAGTGTTTTTCTGCTGCATCTAGACTGCGCTCCTTCCGCACCCCAACGGATCCTGGGATAGAGGAGGCCTCAGTGGAGGTGGGAGGAGCGGAGGGGGAGAAGCCCTACCATCCCCCTGAGATCACTACCCTCTACAGTGTGTCCTCTCGTCTGGAGCCTCTGTTTCAAGATGCCAAGAAGAGGTGAGTCTGGGTACATGCCTGCAAGCGTTAGTGTGTTTGTAGTCTTATGTTTTGTTATACTCACATGTATGTGCCCTCTCTCAAAGGAAAGGAACAGTACTCCAACCAGCGGAAGTGAGAGCAATCATCACAGATTATGTGAAGAGGAACGAGCTGGTGGATGAGAATAATAAAAAGTGAGATTGCGTGGATTCAAAGCTTTCACTTTCGTTCATTATTTGAGGCATGATTTTATGATTTGAGATGTTCAATATCCAGTTGTTTGGGAGATGCACTGCCAGTGCAAATATGCCCCAAGAGAGTATCTGTTCAAGATTGTAGCTATCAACAATCCTATATTAACAGTCTGTGTGAACCCTCCACCAGTTATGTCATCATTAACCCGATCCTATGTGACTGCCTACTGGAGAAGTCTGAGTACCAGGAGGTGGAGGCACTCAAGTGGGATGACCTCTTCAGCAGGTAAACAGCTATGGGTAGTGAAACATTGACCTGAAGTCATGCTACATCACTGTTCTTAGATTATTACTTAACACCACCATCTTGTGTCCACAGGACGCTATACAAAATGCAGCACTGCCACCAGCTGGTGTTCCCTGGCCAGCCACCCATAGTAAAGAAGGGCCACATTGAGCCCATAGACATCTCTGTGGCCTCCAGGGGCTCCAACAAGAAGGTACATCCCTGACAACATGTTTACAAACTCATGTTTTAAAGCAACACTCCTCAATCTTTGTGATTTTAATAAAATATCCTTCCGTCCCTCCCTTTCTCCCTTCTCTTTAGGTGACTATGATAAAGAACTTGGAGGTGTATGGTCTGGACCCCATGGCTGTGTCAGTCGCCCTGCAGCACAGAGTCCAGGCCAGCTCAGCCCTGAACCCGGTCCCCGGCTCCAAGGACCGAGTCCTGGTCCAAATACAGGGAAACCAGGTCCAGCAAGTCTGCAAACTTCTACTAGGTTCGCAAATATGTCCTCTTGGAAACCTCATTACAAGACTGTCTTGATTCCGGCTCTTGATTTAACAGGTGTTTGTGTATACTTTCTGAGGCTTTTTCCCACTTTATTTTACAGATAAGTATCAAATTCCCAGCAAGTACATCCAGGGACTAGACAACAAAGTTCAGAAACCTGGGAGGAAGAAATAGTATAACTTCAATATTTCATCAACAAGTATGTATAGATGTGCAAAAAAAGCCCAACAACAACAAATTGTTTATCATTCATGAAATAAAGTCTACTCCAGAATTTGGCTAAATTAGTGTTATTCATTTACACTACACAGTTAGAATATGACCTGGCAAAGCATCATCCTCTGGGTCTATGGGTGGGGTTAGCAATACCTGACATTGGGCATTCTGTGACCATGGTTGCTTATGACAAAATGACCAAGTCATTAAAATATGACTGCCCTGTGTTCCGTAGAAACAGCCCTCTAAACAATTGATTACTTTTTCAAAGCCAATGTATTTTTCACATCACAACAGCCCCCTGACAGAATTACCAGGCTGAGAAAGTGAAGCAAGTCTCTGACTTGCATCCAGGCTAACACTGTGCTCTCTGTAGCCTTAAAATGAGGACACATGTTTCAATGAATAGGCCTTATTATTGTACATATAACAAATTGGTAAGGAATGGGTTGGTATTATTTTAGGATCTTTATTAATAAAAAAACGAAATAATGCCAATATGAAGCTGATATTTTGCCCTACATCTGTTTTGATTACATTTTCTACTGAATGCTACATGTAAGTGTCCACACACAATTCCATAGTGACAAACAGAATGCAATAACTTCTCTGACAAATTGTAAGTTGTTAGAAGTACTGGTTTTGTAACTTTTTTATTACACTGCAAAATCAGTAGCTAAGCAGTAAGCATGTCATATTTAGACTTTTGGAAGATTTGAATCATGGTAAAATACAGTGGTCAAGAGATGGAGCGTTGCACCAAAACTTACCATCACATAGTTCTGTAATTTAGTCACTGATGAATTTCCATTACACTGCATTATCAGATTAAATAGATATCCAATATTATACATTATCAGATAGCCTTGATTTCCTTTACCAATACATTTAAAAAAAAAAAGTGTCCTTCCAAATGTGGTGGTTTAAAGCAAAACAAGTATAGCCCATTTGAAAAATAAATAATACATTTTAATATTGAAGAAATTTATAAAACTTTGAGTCACAATATAAGCACACTTAATACTATAGTAGGATGTTTTAAATGCCTTTGGCCCAATTCTATACAGTATATTTAATTTACAGTGCGTAGTGAAGGTCTACACACCCCTTGCACAGTTCACATTTTGCAGCCTTAAAATTAAATCTAAAAAGGATTACACTTCATATTTTTCTTACCAATCTATGTAACATTCTCCACTTTCTCAAAGTGAAGTAAAATGTTCAAAAAAATATATTTTAAAAAATGGAACAAGATTCTACAAACCTTGCACAACTCTTAGAGCAACATACAGGTGCCAAAATAAAAACACCAACATAAATTATGTTAATAGGGTGTTGGGCCGCCACGAACTGCCAGAACGGCTTCAATGCGCCTCTGGAACTTCATTGTAGGGATGCGACGCCATACTTCCACAAAATGCTTTCTCAGGCCCTAAGCATGATGAGATGTTAATTGATTACTTAACTCAGGAACCACACCTGTGTTGAAGCACCTGCTTTCAATATACTTTGTATCCCTAATGTTGACATTATTTTGGCAGTTACCTTTATTTACATTGTTTTTGTCAATTGCTGTAGTTAAGTAAATTTGATTGGGAATCATTGATGGACAGCAATATTCAAACATTGTCTCAGATTTGTTTAAGCAGCTTAAAGTCAGGACTGAGACTGGACCATTCAGGAACACTTGGAAAGACATTCTGATACCTCCCAACATCTTGATTTGTCCTTCTCAAATAAACCTATTTTTCTCCCCCTGATTTGCTTTGGAGTTTGTGTTATTGAAGAATAACATCAATTGCTAACAGCGGTAAACCGTTAAAAACGACACCTGTTTTCATTCAGACTGATTTGGATTTTCATGTTTGATTTGTTACATTTCCATATTTAATAATCTGTTTTTATAGCCAGCAAGAAACCGCTAAAAGCTGAGAACTGTTGTACTTGCTAGCACAAGTCAACTTCGGGAGGGCAACTATGTCAAATAGATAATTCTGTCGTCTTACTACCTCTAGTGGTGAAAGTAAGAACTGTAGTTGAAGATAAATGCACAGTCAGGAAAAAATTATAGGCACACTAACACAAAAAAACATGAGTGTAAATGATAAAACATCTGTAACAAATAACTATGCAAATGGAAACCATTGGTCGGGTACCATAGTCTACAAAAGAGGATTTTGATTCCTATGCAATGTTCTACAAATAAGACAACTGACAGTGAAGTATTGTCCTACTTATATTTGGTTGAAGTTTGGGTGAACAGTATAAAGCAATCAGAATGGATGAAGCCCACATTATAACCACTTAGAATTAAGTTGCCATCCTAGGGTCATGCACATCCCACAAAGCATACTTAGAACATTGTATTATTCAGAAACGTCAAAAGTGAGATACTGCATTATGATATTTGGGCCATATCGCCCAGCCCTATGTTCACCGTATCGTGTTGACTAGACTGATCACCCTAGCTTCACAGCTCGACAGTCGAGAGACCAGGGAAGCCCATGCTTCTCTCCGGCTAGCAACTCTCTCTGGCCACCTTGTGAATTCAGACCCTTTGCTCAGTACTTTGTTGAAGCACCTTTGGCAGCGATTACAGCCTTTATTCTTCTTGGCTATGATGCTACACCTGTATTTGGGGAGTTTCTCTCAAGCTCTTTCAGGTTGGATGGGTACTGTCGCTGCACAGCTATATCTAGCAGGGCCACTCAAGAAAATCCAGAGACTTGTCCCGAAGCCACTCCTGTGTTGTCTTGGCTGTGTGCTTAGGGTCATTGTCCTGTTGGAAGGTGAACCTTTGCACACGTCTTAAGTGCTCTGAGGTCTTAAGTGCTCTGGAGCAGGTTTTCATTAAGGATCTCTGTACTTTGCTCCGCTCATCTTTCCTTCCATCCTGACAAGTCTCCCAGTCAAAGGAAACAGGATGCACCTGAACTCAATTTTGAGTCTCATAGCAAAGGGTCTGAATACTTATGTAAATAAAGTATTTCTGTACATTTTATTTTATAGTTGTGCTAAAATGTCTAAACCTGTTTTTGCCTTGTCATTATGGGGTATTGTGTGTAGATTGATCAGGACACATTTAATCCATTTTAGAATAAGGCTGTAACGTAACAAAATGTGGAAAAAGTCAAGGGGTCTGGATACTCTCCGAATGCACTGTATGTTTCCCAAAGTTAGTAGAATCTTATTCAAAAGGATTCACAGCTGTAATGGCTGCCAAAGGTGCTTCCACCAAGTATTAACTCTGTGGTGTAAAAACATGCACAATCAAGACATTTCCATTTTTATTAGATAATTTTTCTATAATTTATTTGACTTAAATGTGGAGTAGGTTGTATACGTCGGTAAAAAAAAAAAAGTTGTCCCTTTCTAGATAATTTTAAAGCATCAAAATTTTAAAGCTGAGCAATAGTAGACCAGACAACCTGGAAAAAGTTTTTTATTTTTACAGGCTGTCATCCATGCTAGATCAAACAATGTTAAATTCCCCCCNCCCCCCCCCCCCCCCCGGTCGAGTGAGTGTGACTAACAAAATCAATGGGGGCCCCCCGGTCAGTAATTCCACCATGATTACTACAAGTTTAGATTTGATCATTTAGCTGGTTAGACGATCTTAAAAATGTTAGCTGACATTGGCTAACTTAGTGACTGTCAGAGGGAAACTGCTGTTGCACTATAGACCACAACTACCCCCCCCCCCCAATTTTTTTTTTTTATCGATGGCAATTTGAATGCACAGAGATACCTTTACAAAATCCTGAGGCACATTGTCGTGCCATTCATCTGTCGCAATTCACATGTTTCAGCATGATAATGCACGGCCCTATATCGCAAGGATCTGTACACAATTCCTGGAAGCTGAAAATGTCCCAGTTTGTCCATGGCCTGCATACTCACCAGACATGTCACCCACTGATCAAATCTATGCAAAGGAGATGTGTTGCGCTGCATGGGCAAATGGTGGTCTTACCAGATACTGACTGATTTTCTGATCCACATTGTTTTTAAGGTATGGTGACCAACAGTGCATATCTGTATTCCCATTCATGTGAACTCCATAGATTAGGGCCTAATTAATTTATTCCAATGACTGATTTCCTTACGAACTGTAACTCAGCAAATCTTTGAAATTGTTACATGTTGCGTTTTATTTTTGTTCAGGGTAATAGATTTTGAATTCAGGTTGTAACACAACAAAATGTGGATTAAATCTAGGGGTATGAGTGCCTTCAGAAAGTATTATCTGTTTCTATCACAGCTTGAACAATATGACTTCACTCTCATCAAAACTGGTTAGTTATGACATAATCCTGTGGTTGAAATTTCACCCTCTAAACAACAGTTCACATTGATTTACTTTTTTCAAAGACAATGTATTTTTCACATCACAATATGTTGACAAATGCCCTTTGATTCAACCATTGTGTGCTCAATACACAGAAAAGCATATTTTCTATAATTTTACTCAAACCTGGGAATACCTTTGTCTGATACTTACTACTTAGAAAATCACTTCTGAATAATTAGCACTTTGCCTTGTGAGGTTCTGACATTCTGGGGCAGAGATATTGGGACTCCATTGGAGGTAATGATAGATTTTGACCGTTGGGCACCAGATTGCTATGATGTTGTTAGCTGATACGTAAATTACCTATCCAGGCGGCTTAAGATCTGGCATGCGTCAGCGATGTCTGAGCAGGGGAACACGGCCTGAACCTACCATCCTATAAGTAGTTTGTGCTGACTTCAAAATGCCGTGATTTACGATTAATGTAGGCCGGCTCTACCTCAACCTATTGATTTTGCCCGACGGGACACAGTCGTTGATGTGGCACGCAGCCATTGGTTGATGCTTGCAACGTCTGAGCAGGGGAAGTCGAACTCATCTGGTATGTTCGAGTTGTAAGGCTACTGAAGGCGACTATTGACCAAAGTCGTCAGGGGAGGTGCATCTGCGATAGCCGAAAGTCGGACACGGTAGTGGCTTTCCATCAGCAAGGCTCAGATCAATATGGTAGTGTGAACATAGCGGCCGTTGTTAAATATCAAAACAACTCTTTCAAGCAGGCTTAAGCAAACAGCAGATGCTACCACTCCCAAATATTTGTTGACAAAACAATCTAGATAGCACCTGTTTTTAGGAAATGAAAAATGCTACAGCCAGGAACTGAGCTCTCCCTTTCTTGTATATCGGTCTACTTTTGTTTGCATTGTGACTGGAAACCTATTCAAGTTAATTAATTCTGACTGCAGGGGCAAACATTGCAGATGTGTAATTCTGCTGTGAGCATTGACAGGGTGATGTTATCCTACTTTTACAGAGCAACAAAGGGCATAAAGTACACATTTAATTTAACTAAGCAAGTCAGTTAAGAACAAATTCTTATTTACAATGATGGCCTAGGAACAGTGGGTTAACTGCCTTGTTCAGGGGCAGAACGACAGATTTTTACCATGTCAGCTCGGGGATATGATCTAGCAACCTTTCAGGTTACTGGCCCAACACTAACCACTAGGCTACCTGCCACCCCACACATACTACCCAGGTGAGAATATTAAACTGAGTTTTATGGAGTTCCTAGTCAACTATAGATTTCTGGAGAAACTGTAACTATATATGAATTTGTGTTATGAGAACTCATCCGTTTTCCATTGTTCTGAGAAACTAGGGTTTAAACAGGCTCACTAACCCCAAGTACCTTCAGCTTGGTCCAGACCTGGACAAGGCTAAAGTGTTATAAATGGTAAATAGCAGGTCTACTGCTGGGCAGGGTTTTGTCTTGCAATGGGACAAAACCTGTCTGACACAGGTTATGAATTCCTGACTGAACTTGGCCTGAGTGCAGGCATACAGGTACGTGTTGATGGCTGCATTACTGAGGCTCAGCATGCTACCAATGTCAGCTGCCACATTGATCTGCAGGTTGTAGTCATTGCGATCCTGGCCGTAGAAGAAGGTGGTGCGTATGATGATTTGGGTGATTGCGCAGGTGACGGATAGCAGCACAAAGCTCATGGACACAGTCACCAGGAGCACTACAGACTTCCTCTTTCTGGAGGCCCCTGAGGTCAGGTCGGCAGCCATCACCACGTGGACCCTGTTGCTAAGGGAGTTCTGTCGCAGTCAGCCCGTTGAGGATGATGAGGAAAGGTAGGACGTAGGCCATTAAGGTCTGGGCCCCCACCAGGGCATGCACATAACCAGGAGGGGCCTCAGGTTTGTATATACAGGCCTATCTGGTCTGGTTGTGGTCGTAAACTGAGACATTGGACCAGTAGTAGGGTATTGCTAGGAGGTGGCTGAGGAGTAAGATGGTGGTGATGGCTGCTAAGGCACTGCGCGGGGTGCAGAGTTTGGTCTTGATGGTCCTGGTGTGGATGGCAATGAAGCGGCTCTGCGGTGAAAACCACCACCAGCCAGGTTGAGGTGTTGTAGGCCCCATAGCTGAAAATGTCTCTCAGGCGGCACCAGGTCTCACGGCTCCAAAACGGCTCCTCAAATCAAATCAAATCAAGCCTCATTTAAAGTGCATTTAATATGGAGCGAACAGTAATAGGGACTGTTCCTAATGCCATCAATGTAATAACAAACACTAAAATCATTACAAAGAAATGACAAAACAATCAGTAAAGTAGGCCAGGGTTTCCCAAACTCGGTCCTGGGGCCCCCGTGGTTGCACGTTTTGTTTTTTGCCCTAGCAGAACACAGCTGATTCAAATAACTAACTCATCATCAATCAGCTGTGTACTGCTAGGGCAAAAACTAAAGTGTGCACTAGGGGGGCCCCAGAACAAAGTTTGGGAAACCCTGAAATAGGCTACTGGGTTAATAGAATGCTGTTTGCTGTTACTGTAGTAATTACAGCGTTACTATAGAAATCCAATGTAAACTGTTACTGACAGAACTAGAAATTTAAAAGAACAGTGACATTTCTGAAGAAATAAGTACCTCCTGGTCAAATTTGACTGCGATCTCCAGCACCACGATGAAGACGAGGACCACAGTGTCAGCTACAGAGATGGCCATCAGGTAGAAGGTTCTGGACTTGGACAGCAGGCAGTTTCTCAGCCAGAAGATGAGGAAGGTAACAATGTTGGCTGGTGGAGGGATTCGTGTCATTAGGGTTTTTCCATTGGAAGCAAATTAAGCATTTAATCATACATGCATAGCCTATACCAAGCTTACTTCAGCCTTTGCTTAATGTTACTATAGCCATATAAACTCAGCAAAAAAAGAAACGTCCTCTCAATGTCAACTGTGTTTATTTTCAGCAAACTTAACCTGTAAATATTTGTATGAACATAAGATTCAACAACTGAGACATAAACTGAACAAGTTCCACAGACATGTGGAACAGAAATGGAATAATGTGTCCCTGAACAAAGGGGGGGGGTCAAAATTAAAAGTAACAGTCAGTATCTGGTGTGGCCACCAGCTTTATTAAGTACTGCAGTGCATCTCCTCCTCATGGACTGCACTAGATTTGCCAGTTCTTGCTGCCCACTCTTCCACCAAGGCACCTGCAAGTTCCCAGACATTTCTGGGGGGAATGACCCTAGCCACCCAGACGTGCTCAATGGGATTGAGATCCAGGCTCTTCGCTGGCCATGACAGAACACTGACATTCCTGTCTTGCAGGAAATCCCGCACAGAATGAGCAGTATCGCTGGTGGCATTGTCATGCTGGAGGGACATGTCAGGATGAGCCTGCAGGACGGGTACCACATGAGGGAGGAGGATGTCTTCCCTGAAACGCACAGCGTTGAGATTGCCTGCAATGACAACAAGCTCAGTCCAATGATGCTGTGACACACCGCCACAGACCATGACGGACCCTCCACGTCCAAATCGATCCCGCTCCAGAGTACAGGCCTCGGTGTAACGCTCATTCCTTCGTCGATAAACGCGAATCTGACCATCACCCCTGATGAGACAAAACCGCGACTCGTCAGTGAAGAGGACTTTTTGCCAGTCCTGTCTGGTCCAGCGACGGTGGGTTTGTGCCCATAGGCGACGTTGTTGCCTGTGATGTCTGGTGAGGATCTGCCTTACAACAGGCCTACAAGCCCTCTCTCAGCCTATTGCGGACAGTCGGAGCACTGATGGAGGGATTGTGCGTTCCTGGTGTAACTCGGGCAGTTGTTGTTGCCATCCTGTACCTGTCCCGCAGGTGTGATGTTCGGATGTACCGATCCTGTGCAGGTGTTGTTACACGTGGTCTGCCACTGTGAGGATGATCAGCTGTCCATCCTGTCTCCCAGTAGCGCTGTCTTAGGCGTCTCACAGTACGGACATTGCAATTTATTGCCCTGGCCACATCGGCAGTCCTCATGCCTCCTTGCAGCATGCCTAAGGCACGTTCACGCAGATGAGCAGGGACCCTGGGTATCTTTCTTTTGGTGTTTTTCAGAGTCCGTAGAATGGCCTCTTTTGTGTCCTAAGTTTTCATAACTGTGACCTTAATTGCATGTTCATTAATTGTTTATGGTTCATTGAACAAGCATGGGAAACAGTGTTTAAATCCTTTACAATGAAGATCTGTGAAGTTATTTGGATTTTTACGAATTATCTTTGAAAGACAGGGTCCAGAAAAAGGGACGTTTCTTTTTTATAATTTAGTTTATATTTTGCTCAAAGAAAGATTCATTATAACCATTAAATGCATTATCCATTTGATCCATTAAATGCGGAATACATTAGATTTGACAAATATATTTGTGGGAAAAAATAACATGCATATTCTGATGTGTGCTGAACAAATGTACCAGTTTTCCTAAAACGCCCCTAGTCATTGTACTCATCCATCTGTATAAGACAACCATACCTAGCAGCAATTAGTTCTATAGGTTTAGGTATACTCACAGGGGATGCCCACTATAGCCAAGGCTGGGTAGAATACACCCTGCAGAGTGACCATCCAGTGTTCCTCTTGGGGGTTCATGTCTTTACCCATCCAGGAGAGTCCCTCTCCTCTCAACATCACTAACACATATCTGTGATTTTGTCATATCACTAAGAGTTAACCCCCCACAGACATGCAAACGTGCACACACGTGTCTTTATTTACCTATTGTTAAATCATTACTCTGGGAGGATCTCTGAGGCACAGACAAGCTTATTGGTTGGACTACAGAGGTTGGATATTCAACTCACCTTGTGTGCATCTAAAGAACCTTCTTCCTCTCATCGGTGTACTTTTCTTGTCTCATACTGACATCCAAGTTAACAACTCAAGGGAGAGAGAACGTTTTTGTAGTATTACCCGTCTAGGGAGAGAGAACGTTTTTGTAATACCCGTAATGTTCCTCTGATGTTTGAGTGTCCAGTTTTCCGTTAGATAAGAGAACAACAGCAAAAACCTCCTGAGAACCTATTTAGCATGTTAGAGATAGAACATTCAAACATGTCAAACAAAACTTACCCAGAATGTTTAGTAAGTTCTCAGAATATCCAATATTAATGTTCTAGACATGTTTCATGGGACATTGCAAGAACATCCATGTCCAGTTTTCTAAAGGATAGGGGAATATTTCATCAATGTTACACAAAACATACACAGAACATGGTTGCCATGTTCTCAGAATAAAGATATTAATGTTCTGGATAGGGGTGTGAATGTTCAAATGAAATTGGGATTGTTAACATTTAGAAGAAATCCCTAACCGAAAAACGAAATCACAGTGCACTTATCACAAAACTACCATTAACAGGTCCCAATCATCATCATAAAGGGGGATTAAAAAATCCATATTTGCCACGGATATAAAGCGCTCCGCATGTCATCGTTGTTGACAGTTGGAAAAATGGCAGAGAGAGGGAAGCGACAGCAGTGAAGTCCTGTATGACAATACTTTCAGAAGTTAATTGAGAAGGTGGTGAAATCAAATTTTGCAAGGTGAAATTGACAGTACAGGTGCAATGCTTAAAGCGATGCTACAGAGGTTTTTTATAATTTCAGCCAGTAGTTTTATTAGTGCTCACGAGCTAAAACAGGTCCACTGTGTCATACATTTTTTTTGTGGGGGGGGGGGGGGGGNCAATTCATATGATAGGTTACGAATTTCAATTTTAATTAAATGTTAAGAATTAAAATTAGTACAGTATGTTACAAATTTGTAAGCACTTAAGGTCCCAGAGTGGATCTTTAACCATCTGAAAGGGAGGCACTGTGAGACCCAAATCGTTGCTGGCAGCAGCAGAGGCCACCAACCACAGACATTAGACAGGCTCTTCACACGAAGGAAGTGCGATAATGGACGGAGTGAGAAAATCACAGTGCGATTCCAGAAATGATTCCAGTTGATATGCAGCCATTGTCAATGGTAAAGGATGCAGCTTCAATGTCCTGATGGCATATCTACATCCAGACTACAAGATGCCGTGTCGAAAAACCACAACGGTCCGAATGGAGAAATTGTACAATGATTGCTCTGCAAGTACAAAGCACGAGCTCTCAAACACCCCATACATGGCGTTAACAACAGATTGTGGGACGTCTATGAACGTGCTGTCATTACATCACTGCAACGAGCCATCACATTGATGAAAAGTGGGACAGGAAGTCCCATGTACTGACCACTGAGAACATGGAGGAGAGGCCCACAGACAGAGGAATCTAAAAACTGCATCATTGCTGAATGAGTGGGGGGCAGCAGTAAGGTGAGCGCCGTCTGGTAGCCATGACTGCGGTAGATGGAACTGCATAGCCCCCTAGCGGTCATATGCAGGACCATACCTGCATTGTGAATTCAGAAGTAATTTTATGATTCATTCGTATCGTTTAAATGTTTAAACAATATAAAAAATTACCAAATTGCCACGTGATATTCCTGGGTTTTACATCCACTGTATTTCCACCCTATGAGGTTAGAATAGTACTTTGAAATTGTGAAAATGCTGATAATGACCTTTTAGAGTACATTTCAGCCTGTTTTGGCAGGATGGAGTTTTGGCCTGTCTGGTGACATCACCCGGCGGTAAATTAGTTAATAGACCAATAAGAAAGAGAGATCCAAACCTCTCTGCATATAACAGCTTGTTTCTAGTTTTCTAAGGATTAGAAGAAAATTACATCAATGTCAAACCAAACATACACAGAAAATGGTTGCCATGTTCTCAGAATATAATATATTAATATTTTAGACACATTTCATTGGAACATTGCAATAACATTCCTGTGTCCAAAGATGGTTAACCAGAGGGTTAATACATTATATTCAGAGAACGTGGCAATATTTTCTGTGTGTGTTTGGTGTGACGTTGATGGAATATTTTCCTGACCCTCAGAAAACTGGACGTTCATTGAAACGTGTCTAGAATATTAATATTGAGTGTTATGAGAACATGGTAACCACTGTCATGACTGGCCTGTTCGGATTAGGTTACCATGGACCATATTCCTACAGAGATATCTCTCACACCCACCAGCTGGGGAGAGATCGAGAGGTATGGAGGTGGGGGGGGGGGTTTATGACACCTCCCGCCCATTGTAAATCTTAAGGCAGCAGTCAAAATCCATTTTTTCCACTCAGTATGGATGGATGAAAAGTATGATGGGCCTATGGAGAATCTTCCTCTGAACAGTAACATGCAATAAATGGACTTTGGGTCAATATGTTTCGTCAGCCAAAATGGTATTAGTGATGATAGATGGAATATGAAAATGAATGTCCTTTTTGTAATGTTATTAAAAGTTAACGTTATAAGGAAAACATTGTGACTTGAGTTTTCACACTATGTACTTGAGGTTTGCATACTGTACGTTGTGTGGAAAATGTCTAGATCAAAGAGAATGTTTTTGAAAAGATGAAATGTGAAGTTAGTTGTCTAAATTGGATCTGAGTAAAATCTAGACCTTGCCTCGTAACTAGTGACGCCCAAATAACTTTTCCTAAAGGCGGAAACGCCCATTTCTGACCCGAGGGTATATAACATGTGAGTTAAGAATTAACCACAGACTATGTGACCCTGCGCTGCAGGTCTGAGTAGTCAGCAACCCCAAAACGCAACACGAGGTTGAAGAAGACAAAGGAACCTTTTATATTCTGACCCATAAGAGCGTCAGTTCGGGGCAAGGTTAGGCTTAAAATATGCATAGTTGACAAATGTACACAAGTGTGCTTTTCTCTCGTGCTCTCTCTCTTTTTCTCTCTTTTGAAATCCCCAATTTGGGTAACACGTGTCATATTGCGTTGGCCCGCATGGGACCTGTTTCATTGTACTAAGTTCTAATCAATAGCCCAGACTGAGTGTTTGTGTATGTGTATCTTATATTATAAATTTAGCTTGTTAGTAAATAACTAATCAACTCAATTGGTGTGGTACGGATTTATTTAGTGGGACCTGGGTTTGTGCAGATTCCCGGATTATACAACATTCAGAATGAGACTGTAGAGGAAATTAATTAATTAGCGACTGTAGTAAAATCGATATTCTGATATTCTTTGAGTTAATTTGGGAAATAGAAACTCAATAAAGCCAATACTTTCCCATTTAATGAGTTAATAGTTACCTGATTCATTTAATCACGTAATTATAGACCGTTAATCATTCGATGAGCAGCAGTCGTCACATTAATCAATAAAATGTTACGACACCACTTTCTGGGTAAGTTCCGTATGACAGGAATGGTCTCTTGGAAACAGTCCTTACACATTACTGGCACATTCCTATGATAACGTTAGATAATGACCAAATGAGACTTAACTTCTTAGGGAGCGGTTCCCGAGGTGACGGTTTTGGAGAGTCTGGCGTGCCCAAAGTAAAATGTCTCCCACTCAGGCCCAGAAAATAGGATATGCACATAATTAGTATTATTGGATAGGAAACACTCTGAAGTTTCTAAAAGTGTTAACATTATGTCTGTGAATGTAACAGAACAGAAATAGCAGGCAAAAACCAGAGAAAAATCGATCCGGAATTACTGTTTTTTGTCACATTGGCTCGGTTTGACAGTCTCTCTATTGAGTTCTATGGCAAGCAGCTCCGAGATTTCAGTACCTATGGCTTCCACTAGATGTCAACAGTCTATATATAAAGCCTCAGAGAGATTGGAGGAAGCAGAAAGAATAGGTACAGGATATGGCCAAGGTAGCTCAGATGTCAACAAGTTTTTTCGTGCGCAAGGCTGGCTGCGACAGCGCCCCACCACTCCCTAAGTAGTTAAGGTGTCACGTCTACTCCCGCTCCTCCCCTCCGGCGTTCGACATCGCCGGTATACTAACCACCAGTCCTGGGATCCATCATTACTCACACCTGGCATCAATCATTACGCATACCTGAAGATCATAATGATACTCACCTGGACTCCATTACCTTCCTGATTACCTCCCCTATATCTGTCACTCCCTTGGGTTCCTTCCTTAGTCAGTATTGTTCCTGTGTTCATGTGTAAACGCCACTGTTATGTTGTCTTGGTTGTTGTTTTATTAAACGTTTCGCCTGCACCTGCTTCTCGACTCACAGCGTCATCGTTACAAAATACTAACTCAACAATGAAAGCAGCAGGAAAACCGAATATCTCCCAGACGGTCAACAAGCAGGGTTACCTTCTACGTCAACACCATGACCAGCTGGCACGGCTATGGAAGAGGTTCTTGCAACGTCTCAAACACACCTTGAAGGCATTGCCTTCAGCTAGCGGAGGATACTCTACAACCAGCCGACCCAACGAGCCAGCTCAGCAACCCGCTCAGGTCAGTGATGCCCGTTTGTCCCTCCTGGATAAATATGACGGTACCCCATCTAAATGCTGTGGCTTTCTACTTCAGTGCTCCCTCTACTTTACACATCAGTTTTGAGCCTCCACCACCGAGAGGTCCAAGGTTGCCACGGTTATTTCTCTACTGACTGGGCTGGCGTTGGAGTGGGCTACGGCCGTCTAGGAGAGTGGAGAGGATGAGCTAGTTTCCTGTGAGGGGTTTATGGCTCTGTTTTTAAATGTACCTTCGCTCACCCCCCCGGAGGGCAGAGAGGGGGGGGTGAGCGTCTACTTGAATTACCGCAGGGGGACCAGACGGCTGCCGAGTAGCGCTCACCTTCCGGACAGTAGCAGCATACAGTGGATGGAATGAGCTGGCGCTTCATATGCTATTGAGAAGAGGTCTGCGCGAGGAGGTCCAGATGGAACTGGCCTGTCGAGACGACAACCTCACCTTGGATGCACTCATTGTAATGGCCATCCGTCTGGATAACTAACTTCGGGATCGTTGGTACTCTCTTCGCTTCTCTCCCTCCTTCAGCGAACACTCGGCATCAGAGCCTGAACCCATGGAGGTAGGGGTCACACACCTCCCCGCGGCGGAGCGCCGCAGACGGATACTGCTGGGGCTCTGTCTGTACTGCGGGCAAGGAGGGCACCAGCTCCAGCGACAGTCACATGATCTTCCACCTCCTGGGGCAGGAGTGAGTATTCCCTCTTCATCACATTCTGCTAGGCTCTTTTTGGTGTCCATCACACTTGTTGACTGTCCCTCATGCACTGCGTCTATAGCATTAGTGGATTCCGGTGCCGCAGGAAACTTTATTGAACCAGACTCTTGCTTACTCTCTTAGCATCATCTCATACCTGCTCTCCTTTCCCGGTTCAAGCCCTTGATAGCCGGCCATTAGGATCCGGAACTATCACCCAACCACTCACCCTCACAGTGGAGTCCCTTTATCAGGAGAACATCCCCTTCTTCATTACCAATGATCTGCAGGAGGTATACCAGGATCTGCAGGAGGTATTCTCAAAGACCCACGCCACCTGTCTTCCTCCCCCCTGGGACTTCGCCAACAACCTGCTTGCAGGTTCAGCACCTCCGCGCAGACGCATCTACCCTCTGTCGGTGGCTGACACCCAGGCCATGGAGGATTACATCCAAGAGGTGCTCCAACAAGGGTTCATCAGCACGTCCACTTCTCCTGCGTCGGCTGGTATCTACTTCGTGGCCAAGAAGAATGGAGGGTTACGTCCATGCATTGACTACAAAGGACTCAATAAGATTACACAAGGTATCGGTACACTCTCCCGTTGGTGCCGGCAGCCATCAAACAGCTACACGGGGCCCGGTTCTTCACCAAACTGGACCTGCAGAGTGCTTACAATCTCATCTGCATCCTGGAGGGGGATGAGTGGAAGACGATGTCTGGTCACTAAGAGTACTCGGTGATACCACTTGGCTTAGCCAAAGCTTCGTCAGTGTTCCAGGCATTCGTTAACGAGGTGTTCAGGGACATGCTCGGATGCCAGGTGGTTGTGTATATCGATGACATCTTGATCTATTCGGCTACCCTGGAGGATCACATTACTCACGTTCGAGCAGTTGTGGAACGCCTCCTGTCTAACCACCTGTTTGTCAAGGCTGAGTAGTGCCAATTTCATCAGAGGGAAGTCTCCTTCTTAGGCTACCAAATCAGCCCGCAGGGAGTGAGGATGGACGACAAGAAGGTAGATGTGGTCAGGTCATGGCCAGTCCCAACCACCATAAAGGGGTTACAACGGTTTTTGGGTTTTGCCAACTTCTCCTGCTGATTCATCAGGAACTTCAGCTCTGTCGTCGCTCCTCTTACCTTTCTCCTTAATGGAGGGCCCCGTAGGTTGGTGTGGAGCCCAGCAGCCGATGACGCCTTCTGTCTACTCAAGGGACATTTCACCTCCACCCCATTGCTCAAACACCCAGATACCACGATATCCTGTGTGGAGGAGATGGACACTTCAAAGGTAGGCATGGTGGCACTTCTGTCTCAACGACAGTGTATTCCACAGAAGTTGTACCCGTGTGCGTATTACTCTAAGATCCCTACAGAGAGGAATTATGACGTTGGTGATCGTGAGCTCCTAGCGGTGAAGTTGGCATTAGAGGAGTGGAGACACTGGCTGGAGGGCGCCAAGGAACCATTCGTCATTCTCAAAGACCATCACAACCTGGAGTACATATGGACAGTGATGAGGCTGAATCCGTGCCAAGCAAGGTGGGCTGCTTCACGACTCACAGCGTCATCGTTACATAAGGAAACGTTCTCTTACGTTGTGGGAAAGTTTGTTGTTAGCTGGGATGGTTGTTTTTCTATTTTTTAGACATTGCTCATAATATGAAGACCTAAGGGTCTTCCTCACTGGTAAACATTTACTTTGACAACTAGGACCTTTCATTCGTTTTTTATATAACTAGGCAAGTTTGTTAAGAACAAATGTACAATTACTGCCTACCCCGGCCAAACCCTAACCCGGATGATGCTGGGCCAATTGTGCGCTGCCCTATGGGACTCCAATCACTGCCGGTTGTGATACAGCTTGGAATCAAACCAGGGTCTGTACTGACGCCTTTAGCACTGAGATGCAGTGCCTTAGACACTGCGCCACTCGGGAGCCCTCCTCAAATCCAGTGGATGTGTATATGTTCTATCTCTTCTCATTCAAAATATAATGGCCCAATACATAATAACACCTCTCTGTGGGTAATATCTGCTCTGCTGTTCCATCTCCACTGTAATATGACAGTAAGCACTTCAGACTAGAGGCAGGGGCTGGATGGAATAGGCCATGGCACTCCATTACTGAAGCTAACTGCTAATAAATGAGCTCCGCCTCCTTGGATTTTATATTTCTGCAGCTGACAACTAAGGGACTGTTTGTCTCTAGACAGTGTCTGTGTTCTCTTTTCCAAGTCCCTTTTTGAAGTGATACTGAAGTTTTAAAAAATCAGGCTCTGACTGGAATATGGCTTGAAATAGAACATTAATTAAATGAATGAGAACATTTTTCAAAACTCTCTCTGATTCATTGTGTTTCTGGACATGTTGCCTCAGGGTAGAATATGCAGATGCACCCTTTCTCTCTCCTCTCATGGCTGACTCAGTTGGGGGAGACAACATCCATGTGTGTAGTGGTGCAGCATAAAGCACTGTTTCCCAGGCAGCATAGCAGGGAGTCTGTAGATGATGCACTCGTAGTCTATCCGTCTGCAACTGCCACTCCTAGTCAATCCGTCTGCCACTGCCGAAACCTGTAGGCTATGACGTGAAAAGTAGTGCATTAAGGTATAGGGTGTCATTTTGGACAGCCTATGACATTTCTATTTTGGCGGAGTCATGACAAACGGGTTGGTGCATGCAAAGGAACAATGTGCTGACCTTGGCAATGTATGACCTTCTAGAATCTAGAAGGCAGAATGAGCATTCTATTGTGTTTCCTGCTGAGAGACCATAGACCATATGAGACAGGCAGGATAAGGCTACTGTGACCTGCCCATGACCCTGTTTCATTATCAAGTCACAGGTGTCACAGGGTCAGAGGTTAAGTGATGTGCTTGGTGGAAGTTTAACTGGTTTCTGCCTTCAAGGGGTGAATTGCTATTACTCTAATGTGAAATTGGTTGTAGGCTAGAGTTGCATAATTAAGTTTAATGCTACATTTGTCCTTTAAACAAATGATTCCTGTTCAGATCTAATCTCATCAGATTCCAACCTGGAATGTAAATATGTCTCCCTCTATTTAGTATGATATGTTACATTTCATATGATATGTATTAATTTGTGGATGTCCATTCCACTTTGTTGTGGCTAACATTAGCTAGGTGATAAACTTTAGCTAGGAGTTAGGGTTAGGGGAAGGGTTAGCTAACATGCTAAGTAGTTGCAAAATAGCCAAAAAGTAGTAGGTAGTTTCTAAAATGCTAAAGTTGTCTGTGATGTGATTTGAACATGCAACCTTTGGGTTGCCAGACATTCGCATCAGATGCCCACCCATCCTCCCTCCTTTCATTTTTTGGGGCTTAAGTTTGAGTTTGTGTGAGGATCGCTGCTGGATACAGGAAGCAGGTACAGGGAGAACATTTAATAGACAATGGACATGAAACAGGGCAGGAACAGTGTCTGGACAGGGGACAAAATAACAACATCAATGCAGACATAGGGAACAAACGGGGGAGCAGACAATTATATACGGGGTGAGTCCAATGAGCGCTGCTGCGCGTAATGATGTTGACAGGTGTGCGTAATGAAGGGCAGCCCGGTGCCCTCGAGCGCCAGAGAAGGAGAGTGGGAGCAGGCGTGACAGTTTGAGTTTATTTTTACGGGGACAGTGCACATGAATCAACGTTTCAGTAAAAGTGCCGGTTTTAGCCAGCCGGCAAATTTTCAACCGTAGTCCCTGGGCTGGTTATTAAAAACAATCACAATAACAATACAGACAACAAATGAGCACATGCAAAGCAACAAAACAAAATACATAAAAGCAGGATAAGGCAACAGACAACAGATAACATGGAAAGTAACCTTTTGTCTTATGTAACCATACCAAACGGGATATTGTGCTAATTTGGGTGTCACGGATTCACATTTACTATGATACATCTATTCTTTGAGGCCAGGCTGCAGGTGCAGATGAAAATTAAGCTTTATTGAAGAATTTAGTGTACTGCTGAAGCTAGCCAACAGATGGCACTGTGTGGGTACTTTGGGTAAAGGATTTCTTTCTAACTGTTTGATCTTTTTTAAGCTCACATTTTCTACACCACAAGCAAGGAATCTGTTCTGCGCTGCATTGCAACCTACCAACCTACGGGGCCCTCCAACTGCACAATCTTACATGGCATTTAGCTGGCCTAAATACGTTTCTGTGCAAAGGTTATATGCTGAAGAGTTTACAATACTACATAAAGAGAGACCTAAGACAACAACATAGCATGTCAGCAACACATGACAACACAGCATGGTAGCAACACCACATGACAACAACATGGTAGCAAAACAACATGGCAGTGCACAACATGGTAGCAGCACAAAACATGGTACAAACATTATTGGGCACAGACAAAAGCTCAAAGGAAAGGAGGTAGAGACAACAATACATCAAGCGAAGCAGCCACAACTGTCAGTAAGAGTGTCCATGATTGAGTCTGAATGAAGAGATGGAGTATAAGACTGTATCATCTGCATATAAATGGATGAGAGAGCTTCCTACTGCCTGAGCTATGTGGTTGATGTACATTTTGAAGAGCGTGGCCTTGGGTTACTCCTTTGGTGACAGGTAGTGGCTGAGACAGCAGATGTTCTGACTTTTTACACTGCACCCTTTGAGAGAGGTAGTCAGCAACCAGGCGAAAATACGTTTCAGAGACACCAATACTGGAATGGTCTACCATATCAAAAGCTTTGGCCAAGTCAATAAAAATAGCAGCACAACATTGCTTAGAATCAAGGGCAATGGTGACATCATTGAGGACTTTTAAGGTTGAAGTGAGCGTGAAGTGAACCTGAGCGGAAACCAGATTGCTTACCAGTGAGAATACTGTAGACATCAAGAAAGCTAGTCAATTGATTATTGACAAGTTTTTCCAACACTTTTGATAAACAGGGCAAAATAGAAATTGGCCTTTAACAGTCAGGATCAGCTTGATCTCCCCTTTAAATAAAGGATGCAACGTGGCTGCCTTCCAAGCAATGGGAACCTCCCCAGAGAGGAGAGACAGTGACTGCCTGCAGGGAGAAACTTTGTAGCGGGGCAGGGGAAAAAGAGGGAGGAGCATCGGGGCTAGTCGCATTAGAAGGGGTGGGAGATGAGGAAATGTTTGACGGGCAAGGAGGCATGGCTGAGTCAAATAGAAATCCTGACTTAATGAAGTGGTGATTAAAGAGCTCAGCCATGTGCTTCTTGTCAGTAACAACCGCATCATAAACTTTAAGGGACATGGGCAGCTGTGAGGAGGATGGTTTATTCTCCACGCCTTTAACCATTTTCCAGAACTCCTTGGGGTTAGACCCACAGAGAGAGAACTGCTCCTTAAAATAACTAACTTTGTTCCTTCCGGATAGCCTGAGTGGACTTATTTCTCAATTGCCTGAACGAGAGCCAGTCAGCCTGAGTATGCGTGTGCCGAGCCTTTCACCAAATGGAATTCTTGAGGTGGAGTAACTCTGCCAGATCACGGCCGAACCAGGGGCTGAACCTGTTTTAATTCTAATTTTCTTTATGGGGGTGTGTTTGATAACAATACCACTGAAAATATCAAAAAATACTGTCCACGTGTCTTCGACAGAGGGGATCAAGCTGATTCTATACCAATTTACAGAGGCCAGGTCATGAAGGAAGGCTTGCTCATTAAAGTTTTTTAGCAAGCGTCTATGACAAATCAGGACAGGATGTTTCACTGAGCAGCCATTATGAACACAGGCTGTAAAACTGTGATCACAAAGGTCATTACAGAAAACACCAGATTGATACCTATCAGGATTATTTGTGAGGATACATCAAGGAGAGTAGCCTTTTCTGGATGTATGGAGTCATACCTTGTGAAATTGGTAATAATCTGAGAAAGATTTAGGGAGTCCCATTGCTTTACGACTTGGTCAGGTGGCACGTCCCAAACTAGCAGGACAAATTCAAAGTTAGTGTAAGGGGCCAGGAGAGAGCTTAGGGCAGGTAGGGTACAGGCCGGTGCCGATGGTGGACGATAACACCCAGCAAAAGTCAACAAGGGGGCTATTTGAAAGTTTAATGCTTACAACCAGCTAATCAAATTGTTTGGGGACAGACTTGGTGGAGACAACCGAGCACTGAAGGTGCTCCTTGGTAAAGATTGCCACTCCACCACCTTAGGAAGATCTGTCTTGCTAAAAAATATTAGAAAGAGAAAGGTTAACATCAGTGTTCAAAAACACTCTTTCTTAACCACATCTCAGTAATGACCAACACATCTGGATTGGAACTGTGAACCTACACTTTCAATTGATACATTTTAGCTAATAAGCTTCTAGTGTTAATGTGCAGAAAATCCAGGCTTTTTCAAGAGCCGAAATCAGTGAAGCAGATATCAGAGCACAAGTCAGAATTGTGGCTAGCAACAGTAGATGGGCCAGGGTGTACATGCACATTTCTAGATATGTGCATGTACACCCTAGACAGGGAAAGCTCTGCAGTGTTCATTTTTTATTACATTTGAATGTGCATCAGATGACAACAAGATCATATTGTACAGCAGTTTCATCAGGTAAAATGAATACAAAGCTGGAGAGGGGTGGTTAGAATTGGATGGGAGGCCAAGAGTCTGTGTAACCAATAGAGAGTCAGAGTCCCGAGTGTGGGAACAAAGATAGTCTTTGCAGCAACATTTGGGTAAACAAGCAAGTTCATAGTCAACAAAGCACGCAGGAGCCATGAGGCAAATAGCATAAAGCACCAGAATAAAAAATATAATGACTTGGGGCAAGCCATTGTAGGTTCAAAGAGTCACTCACCCCAACAAGATTAACTTGATAGAGTAGCTCTCTATGAGTCCAGTAGGCTATAAAAGTATGAGACAAAATAAATAAATAGTAGGCCTATACTAGTTAATTAAAGCGTTTCTGAGTAAGTTCACATAATAAGCTTCACAAGTTAAGAAGTTAATTAGCCTAACTAAAATTCTGATCAGTCCAAATTCTACGGTGTGCGTGTGTAAGTGCGTGTGTACTGGAGTCGAGAGAGAGAGAGAGAGAGAGAGAGAGAGAGAGAGAGAGAGAGAGAGAGAGAGAGAGAGAGAGAGAGAGAGAGAGAGAGAGAGAGAGAGAGAGAGAGAGATTTTGCAACGTACAACAGCATGCCCGACCACACTGATTAGAGGTGTATAGAAAATGATTTCTGCTGCTCATAAAACATGTTGAAAGCAGAGGGAAATGCCTTGGAGGAGGAGTAAACAAAACAGGCATGCCACTGATTGAAAAGACAGGAAGAGAGTAAGGGTTGGTTGGAATTAGAAAACAAGAAAAACATTCTGACACGTGTGCTGGTTGCTATATTAGAAGAGGAGCCTTGTTGCCAGGGAAACCAGGGTTCCGTGATCAGTATTCTGAGCAGTGAAGAGGAATTGCTGTGGAGGATTCGACATCTTGGGTCATCTTGTACTTCACCCCGAGGGACAGGGAATCCATGATGATGATAATGAAAATGATGATAATGCCAATTTAGTACAAGAGCTGTTTGAAAAGACAGCCTGAAATATCAGCCTGTTTTGGCCTGCCTGGTGACATCACCAGTTGATAAATTAGTTAATAGACCAATAAGAAAAATAATTCCAAACCTCTCTGCCAAAACCATAGTTTTCAGTTTCCCCCTCCTCACTCCGACAGTACTATCAAAACTCTTGCTTGAGCTATTTTTGTTTGTTTTTGACCATTTGAAAACAATCACAGTAAGGTGCTTCATTGTTACCCATAAAATGATATGATATTGAGATAAAAACGGCATTGGACCTTACATATTGTCATCTGTTCAATCAAATTCAGTAGATGGTAATGGTGATGATAAAAGGGTATCATTCTGGTGCAACTGCTGAGGATGGTTTTATCTCCCACACAGTGACAATTTCAGTATGTAAATCTTGGTCGGGCAAATGTTTTTAAAGTGGGATGCATGCCAGCAAAGCCACTACACAACCCAACACTAAACAATACAGTAATTTCATTATAACGGTGACAAACGGTGCCAACAAACTGTTAGGACCTACATAAAGCTGTCCCAACAGCAGTCCCAACATCTTATCATTGCTACACCTGGCTATCAGCAGAGCCTTGTCTGGCAGCGAAACAGTTCATTCAGCCTTGTTTACTGCCTTTAAAAAAAACATAGCTTATATGGCTGACTTTCTTAAACAATTGTGGTTTCTAATGACAATTGAGATGTACAAACTATGACATAAGGGGACGACAAGCAGATAAGCGGCAATCCGTAACATAAGTTAGTCAATATAAATATTTGTTTAGCACTTTTGAAATGTACAGCGACAGAATTCAGAACATGGGCCATTCTTACAGTGTTCTCCCTGTACACCAAGTCAGAACCGTGGGATGAAAAAAGGGGGCATATAAGCAGACAATGAAAGCTCTGACAATATTCAATGATTAAATTGATCTAAAACAGGTTATAGGCTACATGTACACCACCAAGTCAGACCAAATTATTAGGGTGAGGCACATGGGCTACTAACATCTAACAACATACATTTAGTATTACTGTCTTTGCTACAGCATACATATCTCCCTGGCATATTACATAATTTATGCAGCAGCATACAATGCGTTTTTGGACTCACCTTGTTGTGCTGTGCTCACTTGAACACTTGACATCTGGTATTCTCTGGATTTATGGTGCTTTCAAAACAACTGGGAACTCAGAAAAAAAACAAGGTCGAAACATGATGACGTCATTCATCTTCAAGTTGTAGCTCTAGAAAGAGGCTGGATTTACAATTCCGAGTTGGAGTTCAAAACCTATTTTCCCAGTCGGAGCTTAATTATTCCCGACTTCCCAGTTGTCTTGAACTCACTGAAATACATTTTTCGCAGTTCCGAGTTAACAGTTGTTTTGAGCGCGGCATAAATCATGCTTCATTGACAGGCATGGCCAATGTTGAATGTTTATCATTTTAAACTTGGAAAAGAGACCCTTAATCCCAGATTTGGGACCACACAGCCACTGTCAATGAATCCTTCCAAACAACTCATTGTTGAATTTGTGATTTCCAACTTGTGTTGAAATGTTAATATCCAATGGCCGATGAGCACTGCTACGTTTTATCTATAATTACTTCTCCTCATATGACAAGGATTAAAAAGGATTTGTCAGTAGATTGTCGACTTGATTCATGATGAAGACTGCTAGCTAAGATTTTGAAAGTACGATGTTGAGAGGATCAGTCCAATCAAAGCTGCTGTACATAAACTCAGCAAAAAAAGAAAACGTCCTTTTTTCAGGACAGTGTCTTTCAAAGATAATTCGTAAAAATCCAAATAACTTCACAGATCTTCATTGTAAAGGGTTTAAACACGGTTTCCCATGCTTGTTCAATGAACCGTGAACAATGAATGAACATGCACCTGTGGAACAGTCATTAAGACACTAACAGCTTACAGACGGTAGGTAATTAAGGTCACAGTTATGAAAACTTAGGACACTAAAGAGGCCTTTCTACGGACTCTGAAAAACACCAAGAGAAATATGCCCAGGGTCTCTGCTCATCTGCGTGAACGTGCCTTAGGCATGCTGCAAGGAGGCATGAGTACTGCGGATGTGGCCAGGGCAATAAATTGCAATATCCGTACTGTGAGATGCCTAAGACAGCGCTATAGGGAGACAGGATGGACAGCTGATCGTCCTTGCAGTGGCAGACCACGTGTAACAACACCTGCACAGGATCAGTACATCCGAACATCACACCTGCGGGACAGATACAGGATGGCAACGGATGATGGTCGGACTCGTGTTCATCGTCGAAGGAATGAGCGTTACACCGAGGTCTGTACTCCGGAGCGGGATTGATTTGGAGGTGGAGGGTCCGTCATGGTCTGGGGCGGTGTGTCACAGCATCATTGGACTGAGCTTGTTGTCATTGCAGGCAATCTCAACGCTGTGCGTTTCAGGGAAGACATCCTCCTCCCTCATGTGGTACCCGTCCTGCAGGCTCATCCTGACATGTCCCTCCAGCATGACAATGCCACCAGCCATACTGCTCATTCTGTGTGTGATTTCCTGCAAGACAGGAATTTCAGTGTTCTGCCATGGCCAGCGAAGAGCCTGGATCTCAATCCCATTGAGCACTTCTGGGACCTGTTGGGTCAGAGGGTGAGGGCTAGGGCCATTCCCTCCAAAAATGTCTGGGAACTTGCAGGTGCCTTGGTTGAAGAGTGGGGTAACGTCTGAGTTTGCTGAGTTTATAACGTGATTTGGCATAATTTTATCTGTGGCCAATGATCTTGAGCCTTCTTGGAAGGGCACTTCTAATTTAACTCTGTGGCAGCACCCAGGGGATAGAATTTCCAAGGTCTAACCTTAGACTTGGGGGTGATGTAGTGTCCCCATGAGTGACAGAACACTGAGTCAATCACAGCGCAACGCTCCGTATTTTCTGCTGGATTGCACTGAGCTAGGCTGAAACACCTGCGTTTTGGAGCTGCCTTACTCAAGAAAAAAAAAGACCACGTTTGTATGCTGCTTCATTAACTCAATGATATATATATATTTTTTACATTGTTTGTAAACTGATATTTGTTACATATTAATGCCAAAATAACATGCAAACAGGCAAAAAATGTTGGGCTCAAAACCAGTGGGGCTCAGCCCTTCCGGCCCTGAACGACTGGTCGCCACTGCTCCGACAGGTCCATTAGCTCTGGCCCAAATTCAAACTATGTTTGCAGGATAGGGGTGTGTGCATAGCAGTAGTTTGTAAAAAAGACATATCGTAAACATTTCCATGGCTCGTTCGATGGAAGTTCAGATTCTGTTGCATCTATAAGAATATTTTGAAGAAAAATACACAGCGTAGATGATGAGAGGAGTTAAAACTAGAGTACTAACGGTCAATAGTGAATTGTAAATAGGAGTTGGGTTTCAGTTCAACATCTGTTAGAATCTGTGGAATGTCACTCCTGTACTCAGTGCGACGTGTGCTACGTGTGCCACGTTTTCATTGGTCTGTACATTGAGTCAGGAGCAGGATACTGGTTATTTGGCCATTGGCCAGGTTGTACTGCAAGGACTTCTGACTGGTCAACCCCAGGCTAGGGTGGGAGGTTATCAATGGCATCCTGTTCCTTTGTTCAGGGGGGGGAAAGCTGAGGACAGGGGAGACTGAACATCTGACTACCAGCACAACATCTTGATTTGTCCTCTCTGAATAAACCTATTTTTCTCCCCCTGATTTGCTTTGGAGTTTGTGTTACTGAAGAATAACATCAATTGCTATCATATCTGCACACTGTAACGTTATAAACCACTTATTCTGCAATGCATGGGGAATGATGGGGAATCAGGTTTAGAGCTCTTACAGTGATTTGGTTATAACCTGATCAAAGTACAGTAGAAGGAGAGGAATTAGATGTGCATTTCTTCATTGGTAGTTTGTTGGACAAGGGAAGCCACAGACACCAGTTGAGCTGCTCTTTCAACTGAGTGGATCTCATCAAACAGCTCTCTTGCCTAGGACAGGTCTAGGACAGGTCTTTTCCTGGCTGTCAAGATAATGCCTTTTCTGGATGGAAGTAAGGCTGGTTTGGGAATACTATATCCATTACAGACCGCATCGATAGCTTTCATCAGTTCATTACACACAGATAAAAAGGTCCCATCGGACCCAGGGTGGAAAGACTGGCACCAGTTAAGTGCAACATGTCACACTGTCATTGACACAAGTCCATTACCTTGACCTTTTGATCTGTTTCTGGGCATGCGCAGACCAGCTGGCTGGTGTGTTTACGGACATATTCAATCAATCCCTATCCCAGTCTGCTGTTCCAACATGCTTCAAGAGTGCAACCATTGTTCCTGTTCCCAAGAAAGCTAAGGTAACTGAGCTAAACTACTATCGCCCCGTAGCACTCACTTACGTCATCATAAAGTGCTTTGAGAGACTAGTCAAGGATCATATCACCTCCACCCTACCTGACACCCTAGACCCACTCCAATTTGCTTACCGCCCCAATAGGTCCACAGACGATGCAATCGCAATCACACTGCACACTGCCCTAACCCATCTGGACAAGAGGAATAACTATGTAAGAATGCTGTTAATCAATTACACCTCAGCACTTAACACCCTGCCCTGTGCAACTGGGTCCTGGACTTTCTGACGGGCCGCCCCCAGGTGGTGAGTGTAGGAAACAACATCTCCACCCCGCTGATCATCAACACTGGGGCCCAACAAGGGTGCGTTCTCAGCCCTCTCCTGTATTCCCTGTTCACCCATGACTGCGTGGCCATTCACGCCAACTCAATCATCAAGTTTGCAGACGACACTACAGTGGTAGGTTTGATTACCAACAACGACGAGACGGCCTACACGGAGGAAGTGAGGGCCCTCGGAGTGTGGTGTCAGGAAAACAACCTCACACTCAACTTCAACAAAACAAAGGAGATGATCGTGGACTTCAGGAAACAGCAGAGGGAGCACCCCCCTATCCACATCGACGGGACAGTAGTGGAGAAGGTGGAAAGTTTTAAGTTCCTCGGCGTACACATCACGGACAAACTGAAATGGTCCAACCACACAGACAGCGTGGTGGAGAAGGCGCAACAGCGCCTCTTCAACCTCAGGAGGCTGAAGAAATTTAGCTTGTCACCAAAAACACTCACAAACTTCTACAGATGCACAATCGAGAGCATCCTGTCGGGCTGTATCACCGCCTGGTACGGCAACTTCTCCGCCCACAACCGTAAGGCTCTCCAGAGGGTAGTGAGGTCTGCACAACGCATCACCGGGGCAAACTACCTGCCCTCCAGGACACCTACTCCACCTGTAGTCACAGGAAGGCCAAAAAGGTCATCAAGGACAACAACCACCCGAGCCACTGCCTGTTCACCCCGCTATGATCCAGAAGGCGAGGTCAGTACAGGTGCATCAAAGCTGGAAACGAGAGACTGAAAAACAGCTTCTATCTCAAGGACATCAGACTGTTAAACAGCCATCACTAACATTGAGTGGCTGCTGCCAACATACAGACTCAATCTCTAGCCACTTTAATAATTAATAATTTGATGTAATAAACTTATCACTAGTCACTTAAACAATGCCACTTTATATAATGTTTACATAGCCTACATTACTAATCTCATATGTATATACTGTACTCTAAACCATCTACTGCATCTTGCCTATGCCGTTCGGCCATCGCTCATCCATATATTTATATGTACATATTCTTAATCATTCCTTTACACTTGTGTGCATAAGGTAGTTGTTGTGAAATTGTTAGATTACTTGTTAGATATTACTGCATGGTCGGAACTAGAAGCACAAGCATTTCGCTACACTCGCATTAACATCTGCTAACCATGTGTATGTGACCAATAACATTTGATTTGATTTGATGTGGTGGTGTGGTGCCAGGAGCCACAATTAGATAGAGAACTTCGGCTTGGAACAGAACAGCATTTAGATGTTTTATATGACTTTGGAATCCAGGGCAAACTCAACCAGTGGGTTGATCAGAGGCAGCAACATGGAATCCTTAATATGTGATTTTGTTCACCTGACCTAGAATTCCTTACAATCAAATGCCGACCGCATTATCTACCAAGAGAATTCTCTTCGATTATAATCACAGTTGCATATGTCCCCCCTCAAGCTGACACATCGACGGCACTGAAAGAAATTCATTTGACTCTATGTAAACTGGAAACCACATATCCTGAGGATGCATTTATTGTGGCTGGGGATTTTAACAAGGCTAATCTGAAAACAAGGCTCCCTAAATTTTATCAGCATATCGAATGTGCGACCTGGGCCCGGGAAAATCCTGGATCATTGTTATTCTAACTTCCGCGACGCATACAAAGCCATTCTCCGCCCCCCTATCGGCAAATCTGACCACGACTCCATTTTGTTGCTCCCTGCAGAAACTAAAACAGGAAACGCCCGTGCTCAGGTCTGTTCAACGCTGGTCCGACCAATCTGATTCCACGCTTCTAGATTGCTTCGAGCACGTGGACTGGGATATGTTCCGGATAGCCTCAGACAACAACATTGATGTGTACGCTGATTCGGTGAGCGAGTTTATTAGCAAGTGCATCTGTGATGTTGTACCCATAGCAACTATTAAAACCTTCCCCAACCAGAAACCGTGGATTGATGGCAGCATTCGAGCAAAACTGAAAGCGCGAACCACTGCTTTTAATCAGGGTAAGGTGACCGGAAACATGACTGAATACAAACAGTGTAGCTATTCCCTCCGCAAGGCAATCAAACAAGCTAAGCGTCAGTATAGTGAACAAGTAGAATCGCAATTCAACGGCTCAGACACGAGAGGTATGTGGCAGGGTCTACAGTCAATCTCGGACTACAAAAAGAAAACCAGCCACTTTAAATAATTGAAAATTGGATGTAACAAATGTATGACTAGCCACTTTAAACAATGCTTTATATAATGTTTACATATCCGACATTACTCATCTCATATGTATATACTGTACTCTATACCATCTACTGCATCTTGCCTATGCCGTTCGGCCATCGCTCATCCAAATATTTACATGTACATACTCATATTCATTCCTTTACACTTGTATGTATAAGGTAGTTGTTGTGAAATTGTTAGATTACGTGTTACATACTACTGCATGGTCGGAACTAGAAGCACAAGCATTTCGCTACACTCGCATTAACATCTGCAAACCATGTGTATGTGACAAATAAAATTTGATTTGATTTGGTTGTGCCAAGCTGTTAAGACAGATCATCAATAAACTAGAACAAAAACAAAGAGATCTCACAGATGCAGCAGATTTCCATGACTTTAACCATGCCCATGATGACTAATTTTAGGGCCCAAAGTGTCGGGATAATTAGGTCCCATGAGAGGAGACTTGTTTTGGGATGCTGCCTGGTGTTGGGGCCAGGTCCCTCCTGTTGTGATGGTTGTGTTATTATCCTGACTCTATCTGCCCAGGGATGGAGCTCTGGGATACTGCTGGAGAGAAATACAGTACACTGATGACTGCATTTTTGTTGTTTCACTGAGTTGACCCTGTATCCTGCAGAACGGTCTGTACTGCAAAGTCCGTTTTCCCTTTGATGGAAGGTTACTATTAAAATAGATCTGGTGAAACGAACTACTCTGATTACTATCTGATTGTTTAACTTCTTAGGGCTAGGGGGCAGTATTTTGAAGTTTGGATGAAAAACGTGCCCAAAATATGCATATAATCAGATATGCATATAATTAGTAGCTTTGGATAGAAAACACTCTGAAGTTTCTAAAACTGTTAAAATAATGTCTGTGAGTATAACAGAACTGATATGGCAGGCAAAAACCCGAGCAAAATCCATCCGGGATGTCTGAATCAGTCATGTCAATTGGCATGCTATTCAATGCAGGGGATATTTTAGCTCCCAGCTTCCACTAGATGTCAACAGTCTTTAGAAAAAGGTTGGAACGTTCAATCATGAAAATCAAGGGAGTAAGACCACTAGTTCCTGAGTTCACGTCAAGTGTACTGTTTTGGATTTTGCGCGTAACAGGGAATGTGCTCTCAGCTCTTTTTCTCTTCTATTCAGCAGGTTATATTCCGTCCGAAATATTATTGTGTATATTCATTTTAGGGTATCTGAGTATTGATTACAAATGCTGTTTGACTTTTTTCGATGAACTTTACAGGTACTTTTGGGATATCGTTTGTCTGCATGGATGAAAGCCTTTGGGCAGGTGGATTACTGAACAAAACGCGTCAACCAAACGGAGCTATATGGATATAAAGGGGAACTTAGTCTAACAAAGGGACATTTTATTGTGTAACCTGGACACTTTGATATGCCATCCGAGGAAGATCATCAAAGGTAAGCGATTTATTTTATGCTATTTTTCTGTTTTGTGACACCTCTGCTGGTTATGTTATTATGCTAATTGAGTTTTTGAGTGGGGGTGCTGTCCTCAGACAATCAAATGTTCTGCTTTCGCCGTAAAGCCTTTTTGAAATCTGACAATGCTGTTAGATTAACAAGAGTCTAAGCTTTTGAAGGGTGTGCAGCATTTGTATTTTCATGAATGTTTGAAATTTGAATTTGGCGCTCTGCATTTCACCGGATGTTGTCAAAATCGATCCCGTTCACGGGATTGGATCCGTAACAGGTTAACTGACGTCAACCTGTATTCCACAGGGCTTCTCTCTCTCTCTCTCAATGTGTTTTCCCTCCTGTCAGGCCCCTGTTTGTTTTATGATACATGGAGTGAACTCGTCACTGATCCATTGAACAGAATACGTTGTCATGCTGAGAGGATTGAGGATCTAAAATGGATTACACTGCTTGACATTTTTGATGACGGAAGCAGATCAGATTTTTGGCCTCGATCCTGACCTCCTGGGATTGATGTGGTTGAATCACAGATAGATGATGGGCAGCATACAGCCGTATGCTGTATGATACAGTACAGCCGTATCTCCAGCCTGGTCTCAGAGCAAAACATATAATATTTTAGGGGAGAGAGAGAGAAGTGGGGGCGGGAGAGAGAGAGAGAAGTGGGGGAGGGAGAGAGAGAAGGAGGGAAGGAGGGAGAGAGAGAAGGGGGGAGAGAGAGAGAGAGTTGCATGCATTCCTCTTGTCAGTTGTATTACCAGTGCTGCTGTTATAAAGTAATTGCTACCCCCCAAAAGGTGAATCCTGCTGTTTACTATAAGAGGAAAAGATGAGGGATCATAAAGTTGTTAGGAGAGTGAAAGAAAGAGAGAGAGTGTGTTTGCCTGCGAGCGTGCTGGTGTGTGTGCATGCGGGTGGGTGCGTGCATCCATGGTGCATGAATGCGTTCACATTTTTGTGTCTCAGCATGTGGTAAGTGTGTGTGAGTATACAAAGTCAGTTCCATAATTACTGGCACCCTTGATAAAATAATACTGTCTAAAATAATACTGTATATAAATAGATATTGCATGCAAAAATTTTTTGGAAAATTATGTTTTTATTTATTATTTTAACACAATTGCTCAGAGAATATTATCGGCACCGCTGTTTTCATTACCCTAGCAGCCTACCCTTACAAGGATAACGACACTGAGCCATTAACTAAAATGTTTTATGAGATTGGAGAACACATTGGGAGGGACAGAATATTTCCAGTTCCTTGATATCCTTTGTCTGCGTTTATGGACTGCCCTCTTCAATTCAAACCATAGGTTTACAATGGGGTTTAAGTCTGGAGACTGTGATGTCCATTGCAAAAAGCAGATTTTGTGGTCAGTTAACCATTTCTTTGTGGATTCTGATGTGTGCTTGGGGTTATTGTCTTGCTGGAAGATCCACTTGCGGCCAAGTTTCAGCCTTCTGGCAGAGGTAAAGATAATGATGCCGTTGACTTTAACAAGTGTCACCGGACCAGTGGAAGCAAAATAGCCCCATAACATCAAAGATGCACCACCATATTTTACCGTAGGTATTAGGTACTTTTTTGCATATGCTTCCGTTTTTCAATGCCAAACCCACCACTGGTGTGTGTGGCCAAAGAGCTCTATTTTCATGTCATCAGAGCCGCCAGCCTTGCGAGGGTTAACACTCTTGAACGTCTTACTGACAATGTTGTTGCAAATTGCACTTTCATGATGTACTGGTGATTGGAATCCTGATTATGGTGACTGCAAGCGGTTGTGGCTGGAGAGGAGAGTTAAACACGCTGTTCTGAATTCTGATGAAAATGCAGGCATTTCAGAGCCAGGCTAGACGGAAGCATAACAGATTATATCTAATGACATGAGCATACTGTATGATTTTGTTTGTGTAATAACAATAACTGGGCTGCTGTCACTATACTGTATACAGTAGCTACTGGTTTGAAGAAAATATGGCTTTTTCTTTCACATTTGAAATAAATTGAATAGCCTATAATCCATGATGTGAAATCAATCATTTCTATGCAGTTTTCGAAGTTCCACTCAAAGTAGGTGAAAAAAATATTTGAGTAATGAGCAAATGCATTTATACAGGGGAATTCCCTCCTTCAATGTCCCACTAACAGTAGCTTGCCATTTGGAAGATGATGCATGCAAGTTTCACTGCCAGCAATCCAGAATTAACTTTGCATGTTAGCTCTCTGTATATTTCTAGTCTTTGCACGCTAATATTTAAGAGCAGTGTGTTGAAACCAAACCCAAATTCCTGCAGTAATAATTAAAATGTAATTTCAGCTGTAAAAGATATGACCTAAATGCCCAGCTATCTTTCCCAGTATGCACCTTTCTCTCTCTCTCTCTCTCTCTCTCTCTCTCTCTCTCTCTCTCTCTCTCTTTATCTCTTTACTTAAAGGGATCTTTTTACGAGCATAACTTTAATTTTGAGAGGAAATCCATTTTGATCAATAATGTTACCGACCTCATAATCTCACAGTCTGAGATTGTACAGCACCAACAAAAACAAAAAACAAACATGAACAGCAAATCAACAATTATTAAATCAAAGTATGATAAATAGAGTTTGGGTTAAAGGCACTGCCAAGTTGGTGTATGTAAACTTCTGACCCACTGGATTTGTACTACAGTGAAATATAAGTGAAATAATCTGTCTGTAAACAATTGTTGGAAAAATTACTTGTGTGATGCAAAGTACATGTCCTAACCAACTTGCCAAAACTATAGTTTGTTAACAAGAAATTTGTGGAGTGGTTGAAAAACGAGTTTTAATGACTCCAACCTAAGTGTATGTAAACTTCCGACTTCTACTGTACATACAGGGGGTACCGGTACAGAGTCAATGTGCAGGCGTACCATTTAGTTGAGGTCCTTTGTACACGTACAGTGAGGGAAAAAAGTATTTGATCCCCTGCTGATTTGCCCACTGACAAAGAAATGATCAGTCTATCATTTTAATGGTAGGTTTATTTGAACAGTGAGAGACAGAATAACAGCAAAAAAATCCAGAAAAACGCATGTGAAAAATTTTATAAATTGATTTGCATTTTAGTAAGGGAAATAAGTATTTGACCCCTCTGCAAAACATGACTTAGTACCTGGTGGCAAAACCCTTGTTGGCAATCACAGAGGTCAGACGTTTCTTGTAGTTGGCCACCAGGTTTGCACACATCTCAGGAGGGATTTTGTCCCACTCCTCTTTGCAGATCTTCTCCAAGTCATTAAGGTTTCAAGGCTTGATGTTTGGCAACTTGAACCTTCAGCTCCCTCCACAGATTTTCTATGGGATTAAGGTCTGGAGACTGGCTAGGCCACTCCAGGACCTTAATGTGCTTCTTCTTGAGCCACTCCTTTGTTGCCTTGGCCGTGTGTTTTGGGTCATTGTCATGCTGGAATACCCATCCACGACCCATTTTCAATGCCCTGGCTGAGGCAAGGAGGTTCTCACCCAAGATTTGACGGTACATGGCCCAGTCCATCGTCCCTTTGATGCGGTGAAGTTGTCCTGTCCCCTTAGCAGAAAAACACCCCCAAAGCATTATGTTTCCACCTCCATGTTTGACGGTGTGGATGGTGTTCTTGGGGTCATAGGCAGCATTCCTCCTCCAAACACGGCGAGTTGAGTTGATGCCAAAGAGCTCCATTTTGGTCTCATCTGACCACAACACTTTCAGCCAGTTGTTCTCTGAATCATTCAGATATTCATTGGCAAACTTCAGACGGGCATGTATATGTGCTTTCTTGAGCAGGGGAACCTTGCGGGCGCTGCAGGATTTCAGTCCTTCACGGCGTAGTGTGTTATCAATTGTTTTCTTGGTGACTATGGCCCCAGCTGCCATGAGATCATTGACAAGATCCTCCCGTGTAGTTCTGGGCTTTCCTCACCATTCTCATGATCATTGCAACTCCACGAGGTGAGATCTTGCATGGAGCCCCAGGCCGAGGGAGATTGACAGTTCTTTTGTGTTTCTTCAATTTGCGAATAATCGCACCAACTGTTGTCACCTTCTCACCAAGCTGCTTGGCGATGGTCTTGTAGCCCATTCCAGCCTTGTGTAGGTCTACAATCTTGTCCCTGACATCCTTGGAGTGCTCTTTGGTCTTGGCCATTGTGGAGAGTTTGGAATCTGATTGATTGATTGCTTCTGTGGATAGGTGTCTTTTATACAGGTAACACGCTGAGATGAGGAGCACTCCCTTTAAGAGTGTGCTCCTAATCTAAGCTCGTTACCTGTATAAAAGACACCTGGGAGCCAGAAATCCTTCTGATTGAGAGGGGGTCAAATACTTATTTCCCTCATTAAAATGCAAATCAATTTATAACATTTTTCACATGCGTTTTTCTGGATTTTTTTGTTGTTATTCTGTCTCTCACTGTTCAAATAAAGCTACCATTAAAATTATAGACTGATCATTTCTTTGTCAGTGGGCAAACGTACAAAATCAGCAGGGGATCAAATACTTTTTTCCCTCACTGTAAGCAGGGGTAAAGTGACTATGCATAGATGATAAACAGTGAGTAGCAGCAGTGTAAAAACTAAGGGGGGGGGAGGGGCAATGCAAATAGTCTGGGTTGCCAATTCATTAATTGTTCAGCAGTCTTATGGCTTGGGGGTAGAAGCTATTAACGAGCCTTTTAGGGCTAGCCTTGGCACTACGGTAACGCTTGCCATGCAGTAGCAGAGAGAACAGTCTATGACTTGGGTGACTGGAGTCTGACAATTTCTTGGGGCTTTCTCTGACACTGCCTAGTATATAAGTCCTGGATGGCAGGAAGCTTGGACCCGTGACGTACTGGGATGTACTCACTACCCTCTGTAGCACCTTACGGTCTGATGCCGAGCAGTTGCGATACCAGGCAGTTATGCAACCTTTCAGGATGATCTCAATTGTGTAGCTGTAGAACCTTTTGAGGATCTAGGGACCCATGCCAAATCCTTTCAGTCTCCCAAGGGTGAAAAAGCGTTGGTGTGCCCTCCTCATGACTTTCTTGGTGTGTTTGGACCATGATAGTTTATTGGTGATGAAGACACCAAGGAGCTTGAAACTCGGAACACGCTCCACTACAGCCCTGTCGATGTGAATGTGGGTGTTTTCAGCCCTCCTTTTCTTATAGTTCACAATCAATCATTTTGTCTTGCTCACATTGAGCGAGAGGTTGTTGTCCTGGCACCACACTGCCAGGTCTCTGACCTCCTCCCTATAGGATGTCTCATCATTGTCAGTGATCAGGCCTACCACAGTTGTATCATCAGCAAACTTAATGATGGTGTTGGAGTCGTGCTTGTCCACGCAGTCGTGGGTGAACAGGAATTACAGGAGGGGACTAAGCACGGACCGCTGAGGGGCCCCCGTGTTGAGGATCAGTGTGGCAGATGTGTTGTCGGCTACCCTTACCACCTGGGGGCGGCCCGTCATGAAGTCTAGGATCCTGTTGCAGAGGGAGGTGTTTAGTCCCAAGGTCCTTAGCTTAGTTATGAATTTATAGGCACTAGGGTGTTGAACGCTAAGCTGTAATCAATGAACAGCATTCTCACATAGGTGTTCCATTTGTCCAGGTGGGAAGGGCAGTGTGGTGTGCGATTGAGATTGCGTCATCTGTGGATCTGTTGGGGTGGTATGCAAATTGGAGTGGGTCTAGGGTATCAGGGATGATGGTGTTGATGTGAGTCATAACCAGCCTTTCAAAGCACTTCATGGCTACCGACGTGAGTGAAATAGGGTGGTTGTCAGGTTACCTTTGCTTTCTTGGGCCAAGGGACTATGGTGGTCTGATTGAAACATGTTGGTATTACAGACTCGGTCAGGGAGAGGTTGAACATGTCAGTGAAGGCACTTGCCAGTTGGTCCACGCATGCTCTGAGTACACAGTCTTCCAGAACAGCTGGTACTTTCATGCATGCTTCAGTGTTGCTTGACTCGAAGCAAGCATAAAAAGCATTTAGCCTGTCTGGTATGCTCATGTCACTGGGCAGCACGTGGCTGGGTTTCCCTTTGTAGTCCGTAATAGTTTGTAAGCCCTGACACATCCGATGAGCGTCAGGGCCGGTGTAGTAGGATTCAATCTTTGTCCTGTATTGACGCTTTGCCTGTTTGATGGTTCGTCTGAGGGCATAGCGGGATTTCTTATAAGTGTCCGGATTAGTGTCCCGCTCCTTGAAAGCAGCAGCTCTAGCCTTTAGCTCAGTGCGGATGTTGCCTGTCATCCATGGCTTCTGGTTGAGCATTTTCTTGTTTGCTTATGGCCTTATACAGCTCGTTGAGTGCGGTCTTAGTGCCAGCATCGGTTTGTGGTGGTAAATAGATGGGTACGAAAAATATGGATGAAAACTCTTGGTAGATAGTGTGGTCTACAGCTTACCATGAAGTACTCTACCTCAGGCGAGCAATACCTCGAGACTACCTTAATAGAGACCCCGACTGATATTCAAAACAATCTTAAAACTATCTAATTTAGTTTAGATACAAGCATCATGAAACATAACACAATAAATTAATTTTAATTTGTGAAAATCCGTTTTTTGGACCTAACTTGCTTATCACTTTTTCCATGTGGTTTCTTCCATCACAGACTCCATGAAATGATGCCCGATTCTTACATTTTTGCTCACATGATTCATTTTGTGTATGGTTTCCTAGAAACAAGGGGTAGCTCAACTAACCCTTTGGCTCAACTTACCTCACTCTCCCCTCCAATTTAATTGTTTCTTATGTTTGATACTTCATCCTCAAACCTTTCAACTCCCTGGCATCTTAGCAGCAATGGACTTATCCAGTACACTATATATGGCACACAAGGATCTCTGTGTCAGTATTGAAATCTGGGTCATACAGACAGTGTATTGTATGGCTGTGCTGTGCTGTGAGCTAGAGAAGACTCACTGGCAGTCTAATTAAAAGCATCACTAATGAGGAACATCTTTAATCAACCACAGAGAAACTTCCTGACCATTACGCTTCAAACATAAATCATTAAATCCTCCAGATGCTTCTGTCTCCTTTGACCCATTGTGGAAGCGGGACCCCCCTGCTTTGGCCCCTCTGCAAAATTAATTGTTTGTTTACATTATGTAGCATGTATGTTGTCAGGGAGATGGATCCAATATCAAAACCATTTCAATAAGGAGACTTTCATCTTCGTGCAGATTGGGGGGAAGATGATATAGCATTTGATTTGTCCTCAGAGAATGCTGGTGGAAGATGAATGGCGAACGGTCACAGTGGGTTTCTACCTGGCAACGGTAGTGGAAAATTATGTTTCCTCCTTAAAAAGCATTTGAGAGTTTAATGTTGACTATTTTTAGGAGCTGCGATTGAGAGCAAACCTTCCTATTCATTCTCCCATAGGGGAAGGGAAGGAGAGATTGAGTCAGGGAAGGGAAGGCACTCTCCCTTCTCTCACTCCAAGCTCAGGCTTCTACTTGCTTACTTGAGACATGCTAAATCATATCCAGCATGACAGAACCTGATTTGGCTAAATTGCTCTTGTAAAACTGAGCAAATGAAAATGGATTTAAATCCCAGGGGATGTTGTTCAGTACAATTGATCATAGCTTTATTTCCTATTGCTTATTCATCCTTTCTACACTCCTATAGAGACCAGGACCACCAATTCAGTGATACACTGCCTCATCCAAATAAGACAACAATCTACTCTTTACAAGAATGCCTCAATTCAATACACACTACATGACCAAAAGTATTTGGACACCTGAATGGACCTTGCTTTGTGTACGGGAATATTGTCATGCTGAAACAGGAAAGGGCCTTCCCCAAACTGTTGCCACAAAGTTGGAAGCACAGAATCATCTAGAATGTCATTGTATGCTAAGGCGTCAAGATTTCCCCTCCAGACCATTATTCCTCCTTCACCAAACTTTACAGTGGACACTATGCATTCGGGCAGGTAGCGTTCTCCCGGCATCCGCCAAACCCAGATTCGTCCGTCGGACTGCCAGATGGTGAAGCGTGATTCATCACTCTAGAGAATATGTTTCCACTGCTGCAGAGTCCAATTGCAGCGAGCTTTACACCACTTCAGTCTACGCTTGGCATTGCGCATGATTATCTTCGGCTTGTGTGCGGCTGCTCGGCCATGGAAACCCAATTCATGAAGCTCCCGACAAACAGTTATTATGCTGACGTTGCTTCCAGAGGAAGTTAGGAACTTGTTAGAGAGTGTTACAACTGAGGACAGACAATTATTACGAGCTACGCACTTCAGCACCCGGCTAGAAAGGTGGCATTCTATGACGGTGCCACATTGAAAGTCACTGAGCTCTTCAGTAAGGCCATTATACTTCCAATGTTTGTCTATGGAGATTGCATGGCTGTGTGCTCCATTTTATGCACCTGTAAGCAAAGAGTGTGGCTGAAATAGCCGAATACACTAATTTGAAGGGGTGTACAGATACTTTTGTACATACAGTTGAAGTCAGAAGTTTACATACACATAGGTTGGAGTCATTAAAACACGTTTTTCAACACTGCACACATTTCTTCTTAACAAACTATAGTTTTGGCAAGTCGGTTAGGACATCTACTGTGTGCATGACACAAGTCATTTTTCCAACAATTGTTTACAGACAGATTATTTCACTGCATCACAATTCCAGTGGGTCAGATGTTTACATACACTAAGTTGACTGTGCCTTTAAACAGTTTGGAAAATTCCAGGAAAAGATGTCATGGCTTTAGAAGCTTCTGATAAGTTAAATTGACATAATTTGAGTCAATTGGAGGTATACCTGTGGATGTATTTCAAGGCCTACCTTCAAACTCAGTGCCGCTTTGCTTGACATCATAGGAAACTCAAAAGAAATCAGCCAAGACCTAAAAAGAAAATTGTTGACCTCCACGAGTCTGGTTCATCCTTCGGAGCATTTTCCAAACGCCTGAAGGTACCGCGTTCATCTGTACAAACAATAGTACGCAAGTATAAACACCATGGGACCAAGCAGCCGTCATACCGCTCAGGAAGGAGACGCGTTCTGTCTCCCAGAGATGAGCCTACTTTGGTGCGAAAAGTACAAATCAATCCCAGAACAACAGCAAAGGACCTTATGAAGATGCTGGAGGAAACAGGTACAAAAGTATCTAAAACAAGTCCTATATGGACATAACCTGAAAGGAAGAAGCCACTACTCAAAAACCGCCATAAAAAAGCCAGACTACAGTTTGCAACATTTTTGGAGGAAAAAGGGGGAGGCTTGCAAGCCAAAGAACACCATCCCAACCTTGAAGCACGGGGGTGGCATCATCCCCATGTTGTGGGGATGCTTTTCTGCAGGAGGGACTGGTGCACTTCACAAAATAGATGGCATCATGAGGGAGGAAAATTATGTGGATATATTGAAGCAACATCTCAAGACATCAGTCAGGAAGTTAAAGCTTGGTCGCAAATGGGTCTTCCAAATGGACAATGACCCTAAGCATACTTCCAAAGTTGTGGCAAAATGGCTTGAGGACAACAAAGTCAAGGTATTGGAGTGGCCACCACAAAGCCCTGACCTCAATCCCATAGAAAATGTCGTCAGAACTGAAAAAGTGTGTGCGAACAAGGAGGCCTACAAACCTGACTCAGTTACACCAGCTCTGTCAGGAGGAATGGGCCAATATCCACCCAACTTATTGTGGGAAGCTTGTGAAAGGCTCCCGAAAACGTTTGACCCAAGGTAAACAATTTAAAGGCAATGCTACCAAATACTAATTGAGTGTATGCAAACTTCTGACCCACTGGGAATATGAAATAAATCTTTCTCTATACTTTTATTGTGACATTTCACATTCTTAAAATAAAGTGGCCTAAAACAACTGACCTAAAACAGGGAATTTTTACTAGGATTAAATGCCAGGAATTGTGAAAAACGGAGTTTAAATATATTTGGCTAAGGTGTATGTAAACTTCCGACTTCAACTGTATAGTGTATCTTAAATGCACAGTGCACAAATTGCAGTCCTTTGAAACAACAACACTATATTGGTAGCAGAGCATGCAAGACTGCACTGACATATTCAGTGAACCAGGCCTGAACGCAAAATGGCAAGATATATAAATTATGGTTTTAAAAACATTTCAATGTAATTGCATTTGAGAAAAAATAAGAAACCCACAGACCGCTCTTGATAGTATCACTGCTCTTAAATACGCTTCACGTATCGGACACACGGCCTTCGTCAGAGATTTTGTGAGTTTTTTTAAATTAGCACCCTTATGTAGACATAGCCCCACCCACATCCGTTCCACGAATCGAATGGGGTTGGAGTCGAAAACATATAAGTGCTACCAAATATAACAATGTGCATTTCATAAATATTCAAATAGAGTGTGTACGTAAAACATATTAAACATGTTGGTAAAACCACAATGAGAACAATTCATTTGAAATGGGGGCATAATTAACGTTCACATTTACAACATAATATACATAGGCATTTCATAATTAAGACCTCTAGGAAATAATGTCAGTAGTGTGAAAATCCAAAAACATTCTCTTTTGCTCAGAGTATTATTTATATCACCTCCCCTGTCTGATATCTTGACTTTCTCTGTGCCACAAAATCTAAAGGTAGAAATGTCATGTTTTAGGTCATTAAAATGTAATGCGACTGGATAATCCCTGTCGTTTCTCCATGAACTTTTATGTTCACTGATTCTCTGTTTGAGAAAACGAGAGGTTTTACCTACATAACACAGCCCCCATGGACATTTAATCATGTACTGTACATAACATGGGTGGTGGAGCACGTAATAATGTAATTGATTTGGAACCGTTCTCTTCCGAGCGCCTAAACCAGTTGTCCACCGCAGGAGCCTCGATCTGGCTCTGATGTCAAGGTGCCAGAACCAGCTGGTACCCCAGTACGCACTTTAAAGGGGAGAGGTCCTGGCAATAAGACCTCAGAAACCTTCCCACATCCTGGTTTACTCTCTCCACCTGCCCGTTACTCTCGGGGTGAAAACCCAAGGTAAGGCTGACCGAGACCCCCAAACGTTCCATGAACGCCCTCCAGACTCTTGAGTGAACTGGGGACCTCAATCAGATACTATGTCCTCAGGCACCCCGTAGGGCCGGAAGACGTGTGTAAACAGGGCCACCGCAGTCTGTAGGGCCGTAGGGAGACTGACAAAGGGAGGAGACGGCAGGACTTAGAGAACCGATCCACAACGACCAGGAACGTGGTGTTACCCTGTGAGGGAGGAAGATCCGTGAGGAAGTCCACCGACAGGTGCGACCACGGCTGTTGTGGAACGGGTAAGGGCTGTAACTTCCCTCTGGGCAGGTGCCTAGGGGCCTTGCACTGAGCACACACCGAGCAGGAGGAAACATAAACCCTCACGTCCTTAGCCAAAGTGGACCACCAGTACTTCCCACTAAAACAGCGCACTGTCCGACCGATGCCAGGATGACCAGAGGAGGGTGACGTGTGGGCCCAATAGATCAAACGGTCGCGGACAGCAGATGGAACGTAAAGGCGGCCAGCTGGACACTGGGGGGAGTTGGCTCTGTATGTAACGCCCGCTCGATGTCCGTGTCCAGCTCCCGCACTACCGGTGCCACCAGGCAAGAGGCCGGGAGTATGGGAGTGGGATCCATGGACCGCTCCTCTGTGTCATACATCCGGGACAGTGGGTCTGCCTTGGTATTCTGGGAACCTGGTCTGTAGGACAGGGTGAAAACAAAACAGGTAAAGAACACGGCCTAACTTGCCTGGCGAGGGTTCAGTCTCCTCGACGCCCGGATGTACTCCAGATTCCGGTGGTCAGTCCAGATGAGAAAAGGGTGTTTAGCCCCCTCAAGCCAATGTCTCCAAGCCTTCAAGGCCTTGACGACAGCCAACAGCTCCCGATCCCCCACGTCGTAGTTTCGCTCCGACGGGCTGAGCTTCCTCGAAAAGAAGGCACAGAGGCGGAGCTTTGGTGGTATACCTGAGCGTTGAGAGAGCAGGGCTCCTATCCCAGCCTCTGACACGTCCACCTCCACTATGAACGCCAAAGAGGGATCTGGATGAGCCAGCACGGGAGCCGAGGTAAACAGAGCCTTCATGTGACCAAAAGCCCTGTCCGCCTCAGCCGACCACCAGAAACGCACCGGTCCCCCCTTCAGCAGTGAGGTAATGGGAGCCGCTACCTGACGAAAGCCCTGGATAAACCTCCAGTAATAGTTGGCAAACCCTAGAAACCGCTGCATTTCCTTTACCGTGGTGGGAGTCGGCCAATTACGCACGTCTGAAATACGGTCACTCTCCATCTCCACCCCTGAAGTGGAAATGCGGTACCCTAGGAAAGAGAAGGACTGTAGAAAGAACAGACATTTCTCAGCCTTGACGTATAGGTCATGCTCCAACAGTCGACCAAGCACCCTGCGCACCAGAGACACAGTATATCAGTATATCAGAATGTCATCGATATACACCACTACACCCTGCCCGTGCAGGTCCCCGGAAAATCTTGTCTACAAAAGCCTGGAAGACTGATGGAGCATTCATCAACCCATACGGCATGATGAGGTACTCATAGTGCCCTGAGGTGGTACTAAATGCCGTCTTCCACTCTTCCCCCTCCCGGATTCGCACCAGGTTGTAAGCGATCCTGAGATCCAATTTTGTGAAGAAGCGCGCCCTATGCATTGACTCGATCGCACTGGCTATGAGAGGTAGCGGGTAACTGTACCGCACAGTGATCTGTTTTATGCCTCGATAGTCAATACACGGGCGCAGACCTCCATCCTTCTTCTTCACAAAAAAGAAACTTGAGGAGGCAGGTGAAGTGGAGAGCCGAATGTACCCCTGCCCTAGAGATTCTGAGACATATGTTTCCATATTCGCCGTCTCCTCTTGCGACAGGGGATACACGTGACTCCTGGGAAGTGCTACGTCTACCAGGAGATTTATCGCACAATCCCCCAGTCGATGGGGTGGTAATTGAGTCGCCTTCTTTTTATAGAATCGGCATATTCAGAGGGGATGCGCACGGTGGAGACCTGGTCTGGACTTTCCATCGTAGTAGCACCGAGGGAAACCCCTAAACACCTCCCCAAGCACTTTCGTGACCACCGCGTGAGAGCCCTCTATTGCCACGAAATAGTGGGGTCATGACAGGCCAACCAGGGTAGACCCAGCACCATGGGAAACGCAGAATAATCAATAAGGAAGACACTGATTCTCTCCTCATGACCCTCCTGCATAACTATGTCTAGTGGAGCGGTGGCCTCCCTAATAAGCCCTGACCCTAATGGTTGACTATCTAGGGCATGAACAGGGAAGGGGATATCCACAGGAACAATGGGGATCCCTAAACTATGGGCAAATGATCTGTCAATAAAATTCCCAGCTGCGCCTGAATCTACGAGCGCCTTATGCTGGGAATGCAGGGAAAACTCAGGAAAGTTTATAAACAAAAACATGTGAGCAACAGGGGACTGGGCGAGCCTGGTGCCGACTCACCTGGGGTGACACAAGAGTGCCCTGCCTGCTGCCTCGACTCCTAGAGGAACCTCCCCAGCACCGACCAGCAGTGTGCCCTCTGCGGCCACAGATGGTGCAAGGAACGGCCCTTCCTCCAGTCGACCTCAGTGCAGCACCTCCCATCTCCATGGGCGTTGGATCGGTGGTGTGGGGGGATGGAACTGACAGACCCCGATCTGGACGTCAGCGGGTAGCCAGCAGGTTATCTAGCCTGATGGACAGGTCCACCAGCTGGTCGAATGTAAGAGTGGTGTCCCTGCAGGCCAACTCCCGACGGACGTCCTCGCGCAGACTGCACCGGTAGTGTACGATCAGGGCCCTGTCGTTCCATCCCGCACCGGCAGCCAGGGTCCGAAAGTCTAGGGCGAAATCCTGTGCGCTCCTCGTCCCCTGCCTCAAGTGAAACAGACGTTCCTGGTAGTGGTCCAACACCGCCTCTCCTTCCCCCCATACGGCGTTGGTCCACTCCATTGAAACCAGGTGTGAAAAACAAAGACAAAACAAATGGAAAAAAAGTGGATCGGCAATGGCTAGAAAGCCGGTGACGTCGACCGCCGAAAGCCGCCTGAACAAGGAGAGGCACCAACTTCGGCGGAAGTCGTGACATTGATGTTATTTTAACTTCTTAAGGAGCAGCAAGGTGCGCTGGGGCGCTAGCGCCCCACTCCCCGACACTACCAGGTGAAATGCAAGGCGCCAAATTCAAAATCCAAAAGTTGAATTATTAAACATGCATCAATATACAAGTGTTTCATAGTCATCAAAAGCTCTGTTTCTTGGCAATATCACAGCGTTGTCAGATTTCAAAAAGGCTTTACGGCGAAAGCACCACATTTGATTGTTTGAGGGTAGCGCCTTCAATATTTTTCCATTACCATGAATTCATAAGCCATCACGGTTCACACATAACACATTTCACAGCGAAAACAAATCAATTCCCTGTTGAAGAACTTCTGCTGAGGGCTTCCCAAGTGTCCAATGAAGACAATCCATGGTTCTTTTGTTAGAAAAAGTCATGTATTATATCCATAAATCGCCGTTTGGTTGGCGCGTTAGAATGAGAAAATAGAGTCCATTGAAACGTGAAGAGAACTCGTTCAACTTATACCTATAAACTTGTCCAAGAACAATCAAACATAATTGCTAATGTATCCTTAGGAACACTTTAATGTATATGATGTATAATATTTCAACCAGAATATAAACTGGGCGNGCGCCAGCCAGGAGTGCGCATTTTCTTGTAAGGACATCTGTGGGGACACTTCCTTATTCGTCTTCTTCTCTGCTCTAAAAGCAGCTAAGAAGAATCAGAACACTTTCTCGAGACTGTTGACATCCAGAGGAAGCGATAGGTACTGCATTCATATGCCCTTATATGGGCATTTTCATAAGGGAGGGGTTCAAAATGAGGCAATCTGTCAAAACCACTTTTTCCAGGACAGAAATTCCTCGGGTTTTCGCCTGCCATATCCGTTCTGTTATACTCACAGACACAATGCTAACACTTTTAGAAACTTCAGAGTGTTTCCTATCCAATGGTACTAAATATGTGCATATCCTATTTTCTGGGCCAGAATGGGAGGCATTTTACTTTGGGCACGCCAGGCTCTCCAAAACGGTCACCTCGTGCGCTACTCCAAAGAAGTTTAATTGACAAAAAATTGGCTTTTCTTTCAAAAACAAGGACATTTCTAAGTGACCCCAAACATTTGAACGGTAGTGTACAGTTGTGGCCAAAAGTTTTGAGAATGACACAAATATTAATTTCCACAAAGTTTGCTGCTTCAGTGTCTTTAGATATTTTTGTCAGATGTTACTATAGAATACTGAAGTATAATTACAAGCATTTCATGTGTCAAAGGCTTTTATTGACAATTACATGAAGTTGATGCAAAGAGTCAATATTTGCATTGTTGACCCTTCTTTTTCAAGACCTCGCCCTGGCATGCTGTCAATTAACTTCTGGGCCACATCCTGACTGATGGTAATCCATTCTTGCATTATCAATGCTTGGAGTTTGTCAGAATTTGTGGGATTTTGTTTGTCCACTCTTGAGGATTGACCACAAGTTATCAATGGGATTAAGGTCTGGGGAGTTTCCTGGCCATGGACCCAAAATATTGATGTTTTGTTCCCCGACCCACTTAGTTACCACTTTTGCCTCATAGCAAGGTGCTCCATCATGCTGGAAAAGGCATTGTTCGTCACCAAACTGTTCCTGGATGGTTGGGAGAAGTTGCTCTCGGAGGATGTGTTGGTACCATTCTTCATTCATGGCTGTGTTCTTAGGCAAAATTGTGAGTGAGCCCACTCCCTTGGCTGAGAAGCAACCCTACACATGAATGGTCTCAGGATGCTTTACCGTTGGCATGACCACGGACAATCGGAAATGGGATTCATCAAAGAAAATGACTTTACCCCAGTCCTCAGCAGTCCAATCCCTGTACCTTTTGCTGAATATCAGTCTGTCCCTGATGTTTTTCCTGGAGAGAAGTGGCTTCTTTGCTGCCCTTCTTGACACCAGGCCATCCTCCAAAAGTCTTCGCCTCACTGTGCGTGCAGATGCACTCACACCTGCCTGCTGCCATTCCTGAGCAAGCTCTGTACTGGTGGTGCCCCGATCCCACAGCTGAATCAACTTCAGGAGATGGTCCTGGCGCTTGCTGGACTTTCTTGGGCGCCCTGAAACCTTCTTCACAACAATTGAACCGCTCTCCTTGAAGTTCTTGATGATCCGATAAATGGTTGATTTAGGTGCAATCTTACTGGCAGCAATATCCTTGCCTGTGAAGCCCTTTTTATGCAAAGCAATGATGACGGCACGTGTTGCAGGTAACCATTATTGACAGAGGAAGAACAATGATTCCAAGCACCACCCTCTTTTTGAAGCTTCCAGTCTGTTATTCGAACTCAATCAGCATGACAGAGTGATCTCCAGCTTTGTCCTCGTCAACACTCACACCTGTGTTAACGAGAGAATCACTGACATGATGTCAGCTGGTCCTTTTGTGGCTGGGCTGAAATGCAGTGGAAATGTTTTTTGGGGATTCAGTTCGTTTGCATGGCAAAGAGGGACTTTGCAATTAATTGCAATTCATCTGATCACTCTTCATGACATTTTGGAGTATATGCAAATTGCCATCATACAAACTGAGGCAGCAGACTCTGTGAAAATGTATTTTTGTGTCTCAAAATGTTTGGCCGCGACTGTAGGTACAAAAGAGAGGCCCTTAGATAAGACTGAGACTTGCGCATCCTGCTGTAGCTCCGTAGCTCCGTGAACACAGGCCGTGGATACGGAGCTACAGCAGCACTAAACCAAACTCTCCATAAAAGAGCTCACTGACTTGCAAGTCTCAGTCTTATCTAAGGGCCTCTCTTTTGTACCTACATGTACAGACAAACCATTTGATACGAAAGAAAATTTGTTTTAAATTCTTTCGCAAGATTAAATTTAAGCACATGTACAAAAGCTCTAATGAAGGCTGTTGTGGCCGGTACTTAAAGCTTATTAAAGAACAGTGATACTATCAAGAATGGTGTGTGGGTTTCATCTTTTTTCTTATTTTATTCAACCGTTACCATGCACCTGCAAAAAAAGATAGCTCAGATGTGCGAGTTACTGTTTAATTTGAATGTAATTACGTTTGAAATGGTATTCTTCAATTCTGGTCCTGGGGACTCACAGGGTGTGCAGGCTTTTCTACCAGCCCAGCACTAACACATCTGATTCAACCAATCAGGCGAGAAAGTGAATGCAGTGGTTGAGAGAGAGAATGCTTAAGTCTGCCATTCATTGCTGTGTGAATGTGTCCTAGCTCACCGTCAGTGAGAGTGGGTTGCTGGCTGTGGTGGGATTGGTAGGGAGCTTGAGAGCCATCTTCATCTGGGCCAAGCGGCTTTAGTTCTTAACCTGTGGGCACATCCCTGCCTGCCTGTCTGCCTGCCTGATGCACATGCAACACAATCTCACACACACAAACACACATGCATGCACAAGTATACACATACGCATTGCCCATACACACACTTGCACGTGTACACGCGCGAGCATGCGCAGACATGGATTCACTCGCAAGTATACACACGTGCACACGCATGCATGCACACAGGCACGCACTTACACGTGCACACACACACACAGCCACAGCAGCATTTCTGATGCCCTAATCCCTCAGATTAAGGCCGTAGAGCCCTGGGGTTGGCAGATTAATTTTTACAGGCACACTCCTTTTAAATAGTGTTGTTATTTTTTCTCCTTCCTTAACATGGCACTGATCTGATCAGTTTTTCCTAGTCTGGTCACATGGTCAGGATATTGCCTGGCCAGGCCGTGAATCAAAAACAAATTCACGCCAGGAGGTTTTCCCTGATGCCTTAACCAGACCAGGTCCTACCCATGTCCCACTCATAAGGTTTCCTCCAGGCTAGTTGCTGATGATACTGACTTACAGATGGCATGTCTTCCCTGACTGCTCGGGGCCTGCCTTGGGAAGACCTTGGGCCCAGTCAGATCTTAATGGCGCTTGTTATTAAGAGCACTGTATAGATGAAATCTCTCCAAACTGCTCAACGGTGCATGTCATGTTCGATGTTGTTAGCCATATTTCTATGTTTCTGTTCATAATGCATGTTCACTGAACATTGTTTACAGTATATAATGTAAGTTTCAATATCATGAATTTATCCCTGTGTGATATATGGATATACCACAAATGTGTATAGCGGGTCAGTTGCTATTCTGTTGCTTCTCAAGGTTTTTCCCTATTCTACCAGCAGAAATTGTTTTATGCTAGCAGTGCAGTGCTGAAGTTGGTACAGTGCAGTGTGCTATATTAATTTAAGCCAATGTGGTCGACTCTGTCATTATTAGAAATGCAGTCCATATGGTTTTGAGATTTACGACTGAGAGCAGTGTGAAAAAGGAGTGAGAGATTGAGCTGTCCTGAATCTGTCCCCAGGGCTATTCAAGGGCAACCAAAGGCAGAAGTTATGGTATATGAGCTCTGGGGCTGTGCTGCCCTGACCTCCAAACCATATTTCTGCCAGCTGTAGTGCTCTCATAAAACTTCTGAGAGAGTCACACGCAACCCCCCCCCCAAACACACACAAATACACACATACACACATGATGTGGCAACCGTACAGAGGTTGAGTCACATTATCTAGGCTTGATGGAGCACATACAGTGAATGATTTATTTCAGCTTTTATTTCTTTCATCACATTCCCAGTGGGTCAGAAGTATACATACACTCAATTAGTATTTGGTAGCATTGCCTTTAAATTGTTTAACTTGGGTCAAACATTTTGGGAAGCCTTCCACAAGCTTCCCACAATAAGTTGGGAGAATTTTAGCCCATTCCTCCTGACAGAGCTGGTGTAACTGAGTCAGGTTTGTAGGCCTCCTTGCTCGCACACGCTTTTTCAGTTCTGCCCACAAATTCTCTATAGGATTGAGGTCAGGGCATTGTGATGGCCACTCCAATACCTTGACCTTATTGCTTTTTTATGGCAGTTTTTGAGCAGTGGCTTCTTCCTAGCTGAGCGGCATTTCTGGTTAAGTCGATGTAGGATTCGTTTTACTGTGGATATAGATACTTTTTTACCAGTTTCCTCCAGCATCTTCACAAGGTCCTTTGCTGTTGTTCTGGGATTGATTTGCACTTTACGCACCAAATTACGTTCATCTCTAGGAGACAGAACGCGTCTCCTTCCTTAGTGGTATGACGGCGGCGTGGTCCCATGGTGTTTATACTTGCGTACTATTGTTTGTACAGATGAACGTACCTTCAGGCGTTTGGAAATTGCTCCCAAGGATGAACCAGACTTGTGGAGGTCTACAATCATTTTTCTGAGATCTTGGCTGATTTCTTTTGATTTTCCCATGATGTCAAGCAAAGAGGCACTGAGTTTGAAGGTAGGCCTTGAAATACATCCACAGGTACACCTCCAATTGACTCAAATTTTCTGGAATTCTCCAAGCTGTTTAAGGGCACAGTCAACTAAGTGTATGTCAACTTCTGACCCACTGGAATTGTGATACAGTGAATTATACGTGAAATAATCTGTCTGTAAACAATTGTTGGAAAAATTACTTGTGTCATGCACAAAGTAGATGTCCTAACCGACTTGCCAAAACTATAGTTTGTTAACAAGAAATTTGTGGAGCGGTTGAAAAACAAGTTTTATTGACTCTAACCTAAGTGTATGTAAACTTCCGAATTCATCTGTATATTGTGTATGTTTGTCATTAAAAGACGGGTAAAAAAAACATGCGGTGAGTTAATGTGGTGAACTGATTCTTTTCAAAGCCAAAAGCAATAGCACTACAAAAACATCCTTCTTCAGACACCCACAAACAGGTTGAAAAATCTCTGTTAGGGGTATCATCTCATGCAAGACAAAGGAAGTAATCTATCTCATCACCTGTTCATGTGGGAAAGCCTATGTAGGACAAACAAAAAGACAATTAAAACAACGCATAGCTGAACACCGCAGCTCAATTAGGTGTGAGAACACTGATTATCCAGTAGCAGCTCACCTTGTTGAAGCTAACCATACAATCTCCTCCCTCAAATACACAGGCATTGAGCATGCTGCTCTTCCAAGGAGAGGACGTAACATCGAGATCTTACTACTACAGAGGGAGTCCTACAGGATATTTAAAAACATTGACCCCTAGTGGTCTGAATATTGACTTTGAGCTCAGGCCCTTCTTATTAACAATTATATTTTCTATGAACAAGTCTTATAAATTAATATATTATTTCTACAGCTTATCTTTCTACAGCAATATGTTCCGCCCGTTGATTATGCTTATTATGCATTATGGTTGAACCAAAAGATTACATGTAACAAAAATGTTATGAAATTGGAAACAATTATATACACATCTACTCATTCAAGGGTTTTTCTAAATGTTTTACTATTTTCTACATTATAAAAGAATAGTGAATACATCAACACTATGTAATAACACATATGGAATCATGTATTAACCAAAATAGTGTTAAACAAATAAAAACATATTTTATAATTGAGATTCTTCAAAGTAGCCACCCTTTGCCTTGATGACAGCTTTGCACACTATTGGCATTCTCTCAACCAGCTTCACCTGGAATACTTTTCCAACAGTCTTGAAGGACTTCCCACACATGCTGAGCACTTCTTGGCTGCTTTTCCTTCACTCTAAATCCAAATCATCCCAAACCATCTCAAGTGTGTTGAGTTTGTGGGATTGTGGAGGCCAGATCATCTGATGCAACACTTCATCACTCTCCTTCTTGGTCAAATAGCCCTTACACAGTACCATTACATGCCATTAATTATTTGGAGCACCCATTGCTACCACCCACTTTTTAAAGTCTGAAAAAAGATTTTACGATAAAACAAGAAATATGAGAAACATGTGGAATACAGAGTAGGAAACTGCAATCTGCAGAATTCCAATGCAGCTTTTTAACAATGGCACTTCTGTTGAAAGGTCAAGGATGGAGCTAGTACCACCTGTCAACATGAGGACTTTAAGCTTTTATTTCACCAGACAGACAGCAGGCCTGTACTCGTCTACCCTTTTTCCATATCAGCTGAGTCCATACTTTCACTTGTCTAAGGGGCTGTCATGCAAAAATGTCAGCCCCATTGAAACGGAGGGCCCACGTGTCAATTCAATGTTATCCATTTGTTGGATAAAAATGTAAAATATATAATTTCTTACACACATACTGTACTTTGGCCATCAGTGCCATCACTAAAACATTTGTTGAATGACTCCATAAGGTCATTGACACTGATAGATGAAGGGGAAGAGGAAATCTTTAATCCGTTACTTACTCACCTCTCCTCCACTTTAGCCTTGCCTATGGAGAGGGGCACCCAGGGATGAGGAGATCCGACTGGTTTAAAGGTCCACTCTCTCTTTAAAGGGATTTTTAACCTCATTAGTAATTCAGTGTTTGATGGCTTAGCTACAACAGCCGTGGTTTGTTGATAGCCACGAGATGCAACTGTATGTTGTTTACACTGTTGTCAGTGAATCCCCACGTAAACAGCACAATAGTCAAGTAGCAAAGATTAATGCATAAAAAATTTATAGTATTTTAATAGTATTTTTTTGTCTTTTTGGACAGATTTCTAAACATCATCTGAATGTGACGCTCAGCTAATATTACTACATATCATGAGCATTACTTCTGTTGTTTCTCATACTATGGCGCATCACACAATTTGGGAAGGGCATGGAATAATGCTACATTACTAATGTTCTGTATGTATAAATCCTGGTTCCATTAAATACATATTACCTTTTATATTCAAATGCTGTATAACCATAAAAATCAGCATGTCATCTCCATGGAGACTATCGCTGGTCATATCTCTATAGGCTATCTAATATGTAAGGGGTAACGCATAGAGCCCCGAGTTGATTATCCCTTTTATACCATGGATATAATTGAACACATTTGCTGCTAGAAATGTGTTCATTTGCCAATAAGAAATGTGTTCAACATCCACTGAAGTAACTAGCAAGTTTACTAGATAGCTACAGTAGTTGCCGTGGTAACCAAACAAACCGACTTGCCAGAATAGCAAACCAAACCATCAGTCCTAACTTGCCATTATGAAAATCGTATCCAACAATGGCAAAGTTATCAATTCGACTTATGCTTTCAAAAGCAGCTCAAACATAGAACATGTAAGAATTAACTATAGCCATTGAATTCTACAGTGCAAATATACCTTGCATTATAGGGAAATAATGCACGCTCTAGAATGCCCTTCAAGCCAATCAAATACAAATATTCAACAACGTCATGGTATAATATCTAGATAAATCATCAAGCATGTATGATAACACATTAATCAGAAAAGGGGGTACCTAGTCAGTTGTACAAGTGAATGCCTTCAACTGAAATGTGTCATCTGCATTTAACCCAACCCCTCTGAATCAGAGAGGTGCAGGGAGCTGCCTTAATCAACATCCACGTCTTCGACGCCCAGGGAACAGTGGGTTAACTGCCTTGTTCAGGGGCAGAACAACAGATTTTTACCTTGTCAGCTAGGGGATTTGAACTTGCAACCTTATTTCTCCAATTATGCTTGCATAAAAAATTTATTGCCACCGTCAATGAGGATGAAATATGGGAAAGTCAATAAAGAGCAAAAAGATTGATCTCAGGACATATTTTCAGACTGTATGTCTAGGAATAGGATGAACTTACCCCTACTGATCTATGGTCAGTTTTGTGTATCCTCCCTAATGGCTAGATTGGAAGGATAAATTGGTTCTAGATCTGTGTGTACGACCAACTTCTACCTAGAACGCCTGTATATACTAAAATAGCGGCGGAAGAAATGGCAGCCGTTTTACGGGCGCCTAACCAATTGTGCTATTATGTGTTTTTTTTCGCGTTATTTGTAACTTATTTTGTACATAATGTTTCTGAAACCGAGCTTCTGGATATCAGGACAGCGATCACTCACCTCGGATTAGACAAAGATTTTTTCAACAACAAGCAAGACGCACATGATATTCTCAAAACACCCGGCAGGGCCGACATCCCAGTTATTTGCAAGAGGAAGCGACGCAGGTACAGGGGGAAAAGAGCCGGATGCCTGGTCAGGACCCGGAGAAGGCGATTGGGAAAGCTGCCGTTACCGTCAATACTACTCGCCAACGTGCAATCATTGGACAATCACGATCACGAATATCCTACCAACAGGACATTAAAAACTGCAACATCCTATGACTCACAGAATCGTGGCTGAATGACGACATGGATATTCAGCTAGCGGGATACACACTTCGCCGGCAGGATAGAACAGCACACTCCGGTAAGACGAGGGGGGGCGGTCTGTGCATATTTGTAAACAACAGCTGGTGCACGAAATCTAAGGAAGTCTCTAGATTTTGCTCACCTGAAGTAGAGTATATTGTGATAAATTTCAGGCCACACTACTTGCCTAGAGATTTTTCAGCTATACTTTTCGTGGCTGTTTATTTACCACCACAGACAGATGCTGGCACTAAGACCGCACTCAGTCAGCTGTATACGGAATTAAGCAAACAGGAAACCACTCACCCAGAGGCGGCGCTCCTAGTGGCTGGAGACTTTAATGCAGGGAAACTTAAATCAGTTCTACCAAATCTCCATCTACATGTTAAATGTGCAACCAGAGGAAAAAAAATTATAGATCACCTGTACTCTACACACAGAGATGCGTACAAGCTCTCCCTCGCCCTCCATTTGGTAAATCCGACCATAATTCTATCCTCCTGATTCCTGCTTACAAGCAAAAATTAAAGCAGGAAGCACCAGTGACTCGGTCTATAAAAAAGTGGTCAGATGAAGCAGACGCTAAACTACAGGACTGTTTTGCTATCACAGACTGGAACATGTTCCGGGATTCCTCCAATGGCATTGAGGAGTACACCACATCAGTCACTGGCTTTATCAATAAGTGTATCGAGGACGTCGTCCCCACAGTGACTACACGTACATACCCCAACCAGAAGCCATGGATTACAGGCAGAATTCGCACTGAACTAAAAGGTAGAGCTGCCGCTTTCAAGGTGCGGGACTCTAACCCGGAAGCTTACAAGAAATCCTGCTATGCTCTGCGACGAACAATCAAACAGGCAAAGCGTCAATACAGGCCTAAGATTGAATCATACTACACCGGCTCTGATGCTCGTCTTATGTGGCAGGGCTTGCAAACTATTACAGACTATAAAGGGAAGCACAGCCGAGAGCTGCCCAGTGACACGAGCCTACCAGACGAGCTAAATCACTTCTATGCTCGCTTCAAGGCAAGCAACACTGAGGCATGCATGAGAGCATCAGCTGTTCCAGACGACTGTGTGATCACGCTCTCCGTAGCCGACGTGAGTAAGACCTTTAAACAAGTCAACATACACAAGGCTGCGGGGCCAGACGGATTACCAGGACGTGTGCTCCGGGCATGTGCTGACCAACTGGCAGGTGTCTTCACTAACATTTTCAACATATCCCTGATTGAGTCTGTAATACCAACATGCTTCAAGCAGACCACCATAGTCCCCGTGCCCAAGAACACAAAGGCAACCTGCCTAAACGACTACAGACCCGTAGCACTCAAGTCCGTAGCCATGAAGTGCTTTGAAAGGTTGGTAATGGCTCACATCAACAACATTATCCCAGAAACCCTAGACCCCCTCCAATTTGCATACCGCCCAAACAGATCAACAGATGATACAATCTCTATTGCACTCCACGCTGCCCTTTCCCACCTGGACAAAAGGAACACTTATGCGAGAATGCTATTCATTGACTACAGCTCAGCGTTCAACACCATAGTACCCTCAAAGCTCATCACTAAGCTAAGGATCCTGGGACTAAACACCTCCCTCTGCAACTGGATCCTGGACTTCCTGACGGGCCACCCCCAGGTGGTGAGGGTAGATAGCAACACATCTGCCACACTGATCCTCAACACTGGAGCTCCCCAGGGGTGCGTGCTCAGTCCCCTCTTTTACTCCCTGTTCACCCACGACTGCATGGCCAGGCACGACTCCAACACCATCATTAAGTTTTCAGACGACACAACAGTGGTAGGCCTGATCACCGACAACGACGAGACAGCCTACAGGGAGGAGGTCAGAGACCTGGCCGTGTGGTGCCAGGACAACAACCTCTCCCTCAACGTAACCAAGACTAAGGAGATGATTGTGGACTACAGGAAATGGAGGACCGAGCACGCCCCCATTCTCATCGCCTTGGCTGTAGTGGAGCAGGTTGAGAGCTTCAAGTTCCTTGGTGTCCACATCAACAACAAGCTAGAATGGTCCAAACACACCAAGACAGTCGTGAAGAGGGCACGACAAAGCCTATTCCACCTCAGGAGACTAAAAAGATTTGGCATGGGTCCTGAGATCCTCAAAAGGTTCTACAGCTGCAACATCGAGAGCATCCTGACTGGTTGCATCACTGCCTGGTACGGCAACTGCTCCGCCTCTGACCGCAAGGCACTACAGAGGGTAGTGCGTACGGCCCAGTACATCACTGGGGCTAAGCTGCCTGCCATCCAGGACCTCTACACCAGGCGGTGTCAGAGGAAGGCCCTAAAAATTGTAAAAGACCCAAGCCACCCCAGTCATAGACTGTTCTCTCTACTACTGCATGGCAAGCGGTACCAAGTCTAGGACAAAAAGGCTTCTCAACAGTTTTTACCCCCAAGCCATAAGACTCCTGAACAGGTAATCACATGGCTATCCGGACTTTTTGCATTGTTCCCCCCCCCGCTGCTGCTACTTTCTGTTTATCATATATGCATAGTCACTTTAACTATACTTTCATGTACATACTACCACAATTGGACCGACCAACCAGTGCTCCTGCACATTGGCTATCTGGGCTATCTATCTGCATTGTGTCCCACCACCCGCCAACCCCTTTTTTATGCTACTGCTACTCTCTGTTCATAATATATGCATAGTCACTTTAACCATAACTACATGTACATACACTACCTCAATCAGCCTGACTAACCGGTGTCTGTATGTAGCCTCGCTACTTTTATAGCCTCGCTACTTTTACAGCCTCGCTACTGTATATAGCCTCGCTACTGTATATACTGTTGTTTTTATTTCTTATTTCTTTACTTACCTATTGTTCACCTTTTTTTGCACTGTTGGTTAGAGCCTGTAAGTAAGCATTTCACTGTAAGGTCTACCTACACCTGTTGTATTCGGCGCACGTGACAAATAAACTTTGATTTGATTTGATATACTACAGGTCCCTCATCTCCTTGCTGAAAGGAGAGGAGTGTTAAGTTCCTGCCTTCCAAGAGGGCAGTAGTGAGACAGCAGAGACAGCACCAAGTCCCCACACTGAGTCATCCTCCAGGTCTTGGAAGAATAGGAACATCTCTGAAGAGTTTGGCTCTCTCGTTAACACATCTCTTTACCTTGACTAATTTACCTTCCACTCTGAAGCACTTTCCATATTAAAGTGCCTGTCTGCCTTTATATAAGTCCTTGAGATTCTTCCAACGTACACCATGTTAGAGGCATATTAGATAGATGTGTAAAGAGAGAGAGAGAGAGACAGAGAGAGAGAGGTAGGAGGAATCAGATTAATCGAAATGTAGTAGGCAGGCATTTTGTTTGAGCGTGATATTACAAGCCTGATGACTTTAAAGTGCGTAAGATTAAACCGCATAACTTTTGTATGGTGGTAATGAGCTGAGCTGCGCAAAATGAAAGAGATGCAGAGAGAGCAATGAGAATCAAGGGCTCCGGGTTTGATTTCAGAGACCTCAAAGACATGGCAGCAGTCAGAGGGGCCATATAGGTGTAATAATGTAACGGAATTGTTCATTCTCTTAGATCTAGATCATTGTTTGTTCTATGTCATTGTAGTGTGTCAAGTGTTGAAGATGAACCTCACACTTCTCAGCCAGGACAGTTTGGAGAAGAAATGCCGATAACCAGATTTGTCAAATTATAAAAAGTTTGACTTTCTCATTGTGGAAGAGCGGATGCTCATAAATGTTAATGCATTAATAGGGGTCTAAAGACACTCGTAATCTGGAGTATGAATTATGAATGCTGACATTTCAAGCCTTTCCAGACGTGATAGGTGGCTACTGAGTGAGTGTAATCTACATGCATACTGTATGTGAAATCCTGCTTCACTCTGCCATAGTCACAGGGAAATCTGACAGCGAGATACAGTATCTCCATCTCTCAAGGAACACCAGGGTTCCCTCTTTTTACCTCCGAGGCCTAGAGGAAGTGGATAGGAAAGATGGAGAAAGAGTGAGATGGGGAGAGAGAGAGAGAGAGAGAGAAAGAGATGGAGAAAGTGATATGGAGCGAGAGAGATGGAGAGAAAGCGAGTCAGCGGGAGACAGGGAAAAGACTGAATGAAACCCAGAGAGAGAGAGTGATAGAGAGATTTTTGATCAAAATATAAAGGTGCTGTTGTGCTGCCTTAACAGCCTAGATGGAGAGAAGGAAAAGTCTGTAAATGAATTAAGAGTGAGGCCGGACTATAAATAGCCCAGAGATGGGAGTAGGAAGGAGTCTCGGCTGATGAATTATGCAACAGACTGTGAGAGACATTCAGAATGACAATTATGTCCACATTCCACTTACGCACATTAACAGCCCAGTGGCGTATGAGGGAGACAGGCTAACTGGGAATCTCTCGACAAGGGCGATGCTGATGACCACGCTACCTAGGTCAGATAGACACACAATCTCTGTTCAATCAAAACCGTTTTCCTGTAAAAACTCAAATTGAATATTATATTAGAATATTCGAATATTCGGCCTTACATTTAAATTGTTCAAGATAAATTGTGTTTTCGCCTTATCACGGAAACCTGGTAACCATGTTTTAATACAAAAGAGCTCCCAGCTCGGTCCACTCATATCGATTTGTATATCGATGGTGTGGATTTTCTCAGTTTCTAACTCTTTGTGTGAAGTACCCACTCATCTCTTAACTATTTAGGGAGTAGCGGTGCGCTAGCTTGGCTTCCCAAGTGTCCAACGAAGACATCCAATGGTTCTTTTGTTAGAAAAAGTAATTTATTATATACATAAATCTCCGTTTGTATGGCGCGTTATGTTCAGAAAATCCAACGTCGAATCGCCCATTGAAACGTGAAGAGAACGCATTCAAATATACCTATAAACTTTTCCTAAACAAATCAAAGATGAGTTATAATGCATCCTTAGCTAGCCTTTTATGAATATTAGCGATAATATTTCACTTGGATGGTCACCTATACATTATATAAGTCAAATAAAGTGGGGCACGCACCTAGTCTCGCACCCGAGAAATCTTGTTGACATCTGAGCTCCGTTGACCATTTCCTCTTCCTATCCGTTCTGCTTACTCCTATCGCTCCCAGGCTTTGTATGAAGACTGCTGACATCTAGTGGAAGCCATAGGTACTGCAGTCTCAGTCCTGGTTAAAATAAAAATGAATAGGCAACCTGGAGAAGAAGGTCAAGTACAAAAAAAACTGCAAATCCGGATGGATTTTCCTCGGGTTTTCGCCTGCTATATCAGTTCTGTTATACTCACAGACATTATGTTAACACTTTCGGAAACTTCAGAGTGTTTCCTATCCAATAGTACTAATTATGTGCATATCCTATTTTCTGGGCCTGAGTGGCAGGCATTTTACTTTGGGCATGCCAGACTCTCCAAAACCATCACCTCTGCTGCCGCTCCCTAAGAAGTTAACCTCTACAGGATCGTTGTCCCCCCCACGGGACGGTTAAGCTAACATTGGCTAACGTGATTAGCATGAGGTTGTAAGTAACATGAAACTTTCCCAGGACATAAACATATCTGACATGGGCAGAAAGCTTAAATTATTGTTAATCTAACTGCACTGTCTAATTTACTGTAGCCATTACAGTGAAAGAATGCCAAGCTATTGTTTGAGGAGAGTGCACAATTATGAACTTGAACATGTATTAACAAACCTATTAGGCACATTTGGGCAGTCTTGATACAATATTTTGAACAGATATGCAATGGTTTATTGGATCAGTCCACAACTTTGCACATACACTGCTGCCATCTAGGGGCCAAAATCTAAATTCCGCATGGGCTGGTTCAATACATTATGGCCTTTCTCTTGCAAGATGATGGTACAAAAAAATACAAAAATACGTTTTTTTCTTTTATCTTTATCTTTTACCTTCAGTGTTTCCTTTCAAATGGTAGCAAGAAGATGCATATCCTTGCTTCAGGTCCTGAGCTACAGGCAGTTAGATTTGGGTATGTCATTTTAGGTGAAAATTGAAAAAAAAGGGTTGGATCCTAAAGATGTTTTTAAAGAACACTTCACATTTGACATGTGAAAACATGTGGTTTTTGAGCACTTAATAGGTAACATTTCACATGTAGAACCATGTGAAATATCACATGTGAAGTGTTCCAAAACCACATGCGTTCACATGTGAAATGTCACGTGAAATGTTCCAAAACGATATGTTTTCATCATGTGATTTTCCTCATGTGAAATCATGTGGTTAGGGCTATGTCTATTCAGAACACCCTGTTCTTCCCATTGAGTTTCCCTCCATAGGTCATTTAGAATCATTTCTCATTGTGAACAGATAGAAAATAAATATGCTGTGAAAATCATGACATCCTGTGGTTTAGTACAGGGTAGAGTACAGGACACAGAGGGGAAGTTGGGCTGGGGAGCTCCTGATTATAGGACTTCCTACATATTTTATCACACACCGTTTCTGGGGTTTGTGTTTGGAAAAAGAAGTACAGTAGCGGGTTCTACATTAAGAAGTAATGTCAATGGCCTCTCACTGGAGCTTTTACTAGAACACCATGTCAACTCCAGTGGTAACTTTAAACCTTAATGCTTTAACCATGACCGAGTACACATGAGAGAGAGAAGGATCGCCTTCTAAAAATGTATGACAGAGATGGGGTGAATGTGAAATGGGTGCTCTTTAAAGAGTGGAAAAGGGCCTTGGAAAAGAGCCTGAGTTTCCAGTGGAAATGTACCCGACCGGGAGGGTAAAGCCACTCAACACAGAGGGAAAGAGAATAGGAGAGAGGGGAGAAAGAAAGTGGAAAAGAGGAGAGAAGGGTAGAGATGGAAGGGAGAGAGTTTGGAAGAATAGTGGAGAGTGGGAATAAGGGGATTGGGGAGTAGAGGAGGGGCTAGAGAGAGGGGTGGAAGTGAAGGGAGAGAGTCAAGGAGAAGGGGAGAGTAGTGGAGTGTGGGTGAGTATGGGGGAGTGGAAGAGGAGAGCAAAGAGAGAACAGTACAGTATGGGGAGAGGAGGGGAGAAAATGGGAAAGAAAGGGAAACTAGGAGAAGAGGGATGAGAGAGGGAGAGTAGTGAAGACAGCAGCTGTGTTCATGGATTATATATTCCTCTCAGATGGGTGTGCTACCTTGGGTGTGCACAGTGCAGCAGTGGAGTTAGTTTATTAGGATCCCCATTAGCTACTGCACATGCAGCAGCTACTCTTCCTGGGGTCCACATAAAACTTACAAATACTGTACATGTGACCAGGCACCAGAGAGAGAGAGAGAGAGAGATGGAGAGAAAAAAACGACACAATTAGCACTTTAGGGATGAAAATGTAATACACACACTGTATGTTTGACATTCTAGCCACAGTGCCCTGTGCGGCCACCTCTGTTAGGATTATTCTATTTTTTGGCAGCCATTCAGGAGTACGTTATCCTCACAGAAAGCAACCTCATCTGTGACCACTCAAAACCACATCTTCACAGCTGGTTATTCTAACTGTCAAGGGATGCTACACCCAACCACTTCAGACTAAGATCAGTGGCTCAGTGGAGTGTAACATAACATCAAATTATATTACTGTGCCCCTGAGTTAAGTAAAGACAATGTCAGTGTGACGTGACAGTACAATGAACCGGCAGGTATGTCTTTTCTGGAGCCTGTTGAAAAATACACCAACATGGATTATTTTCTACATTGTCCCTCTGTAAAAAAAATAAGAAAAACATACATTTGTATAAAAGTACAAACTGTACAAATAACATTTCAATTTCAGTAAACTGAATACATAGGATATTATATTGGCTTTTGAGTTCCACACAGCCCCCAGTCAGAGAAAGACTATTAGGTGAAATATTGTGGCAATGACCCAGAAGTGAGGAGAATGCAATGAGGAGAATGCAATTACTACTCTCTGTGTGAGATAGCCAACCCCGTAGGACCTCAGAGTCAGGAGAAAGGAGGGTGGTGGTTGCTTTGCTGATTGCTTTGCTGGTTAGTGGAGGGGGCATAGTGGGCCGGGGTCGGGGAGAAGATAGGGCGATAGATGGGAAGGTGTGGAGTTGGGTGTTGGATATGATAGGGTATATTGGTGAGAGGGCTGAAGTTAGCTAATGTATAGCGAGTTAGGGGGGATAGTTTGCGTGCTAGGAATTACTAGCCCACCCTTACAAAAAAAAACAAGAACACGTGAAAATACATGTCGTTTTCGGACACGTTTGAACATGGGCTCCCGAGTGGCGCAGCGGTCTAAGGCACAGCATCTCAATGCTAGAGGTATTACTACAGACCCTGGTTCGATTACAAGCTGTATCACAACCGGCTGTGATTACAGCCTTGAATCTTCTTGGGTATGGAGCTACAAGATTGGCACACCTGTATTTGGGGAGTCTCTCACATTCTTCTCTGCAGATCCTCTCAAGCTCTGTCAGGTTGCTGCACAGCAATTTTCAGGTCTCTCCAGAGATGTTCAATCGGGTTCAAGTCCGGGCTCTGGCTGGGCCACTCAAGGACATACAGACTTGTCCCGAAGCCACTGGAGCAGGTTTACATCAAGGATCACTCTGTACCATGCTCTGTTCATCTTTCCCTCGATCCTGACTAGTCTCCCAGTCCCTGCCGCTGAAAAACATCCCCACAGCATAATGCTGCCACCACCATGCTTCACCGTAGGGATGGTATTGGCCAGGTGATGAGCGGTTTCCTCCAGCCGTGAAGCTTGGCATTCAGGCCAAAGAGTTCAACTTGAATCTTGTTTCTCATCGTCTGAGAGTCCTTTAGGTGCCTTTTGGAAAACTCCAAGCGGGCTGTCATGTGCCTCCAAGCGGGCTGTCATGTGGCTTCCGTCTGGCCACTCTACCATATAGGCCTGATTGGTGGAGTGCTGCAGAGATTGCTGTCCTTCTGGATGGTTCTCCCATCTACACAGAGGAACTCTGGAGCTCTGTCAGAGTGACCATCGGCTTCTTGGTCAACTCTCTGACCAAGGCCCTTCTCCCCCGATTGCTCAGTTTCGCCGGATGGCCAGCTCTAGGAAGAGTCTTGCTGGTTCCAAACTTCTTCTATTTAAGAATGATGGAGGCCACTGTGTTCTTGGGGACCTTCAATGCTGCAGAAATGTTTTGGTACCCTTCCCCAGATCTGTGCCTCGACACAATCCTGTATCAGAGCTCTACAGACCATTGCTCCTCATGGCTTGGTTTTTGCTCTGACATGCACTGTCAACTGTGGGACCTTATATAGACAGGTGTGTGCCTTTCAAATCATGTCCAATCAATTGAATTTACCACAGATGGACTCCAATCAAGTTGTAGAAACATCTCAAGGATGATCAATGGCAACAGGATGCACCTGAGCTTAGTTTCGAGTCTCTTAGCAAAGGGTCTGAATGCTTACATAAATAAGGTATTTCAGTTTTTAAACTGTTTTTGCTTTGTCTTCATAGGGTATTGTGTGTAGACAAAATGTGGAAAAAGTGAAGGGGTCTGAATACTTTCCGAATGCACTGTAAATGTTCCACATGTGAACAAATCACATGTGAAAAATGTAATGTGGGAAAAACAGACACGTGTGAAGATTCACGTACATTTTTCATATGACTCAGACACGTGGTTTCCCAACATTTAACGTGATGGTATACGTTTCACATGTGTGCTTTTGTAACCCGAGATTAGAACCTGAGTCTCCCACGGGAGAAGCCAATGTCTTGACCATTTGGGCCAACACAAATTTTGAAGCCAGTTGCACAACATCACGTGACCATTGGTGTGCAACTGACTTCAAAATTTGAGCAACCATGACCGACTGATGTCCGCTGCACTTTTAAGTGCATTTTCACAATTGAAGGTCAACTATGGGCTGTCAAATGACAAAAAAATTTAACTGAGTTTATCGCAGGATTTGTTGCATGTGATTAATCATGATTAATTGCAAATTCCTAATTTGCTCAAATTGAGCTGTTAGGAGGACACTGGATTTTAGCTAGCTACTTTTAGCATTCCTAGCTATTTTGGACAAAGTTGTTTCTTACTAAACATTTGACAACTTTAGCAATGTCTTCGTATTTCCAGGCACAATAGTGTAATTTAGACTAAACAGTCGTTAGCCTCCGTCCAGAATGACTGTGCTTTTCACAACTTCAGGGCACCACTATGGTGCCGCCGATAGAGAGCGGCTTGAGAACGTTCATAACAATGGCATGACGCGACGGACGTGCAACCTAGGAATAAAAATCTTTACAATAATATTGTCGTTTTGATTGTGTCCAAAGTAACGGTTTGTAAAATCAGGTAAATTGATAAATCAATCATGTCAATTTGTTTTGACATCGCAATATGTTTCTATACTGTTTCCTTTTACAGAATAGCAGTACATAATTTGCAATTCCATATATATTCCATTCATTCATGGAACGGAGGTGTGGTATGGGGGTGTGGCGGCAGGTAGCCTAGCAGTTAAGAGCGTTTGGCCAGTAACCAAAAGTTTGCTGGTTTAAATCTCTGAACCGGCAAGGTGGAAACATCTGCCGTTCTGCCCTTGAGCAAGGCAGTTAACCACCAACAACTGCTCCCTGGGCACCGATGACTTGTACGTCGATTAAGGTAGCCCACCTCACTGATTCAGAGGGATTGGGTTAAATGCGTAAGACACACTTCAGTTGAATGCATTCAGTTGTGCAACTGAGTAGGTATCCCCTTTCCGTGCTACACCACACCCACAAACTTAGTTTCTTCTCCGCAATGAGTCTGGATCTGAGCACCTCCCCTACGATTCACCAAATGCGAACACATTTGGGTCTGTCTGATTGGTCCAGAAACCGATAGGTTGGGCCAGAGCCAGAATACACGTGGGGAATACTCTGATTTGTTAGAGACGATCCAATAGCTGATTACTTTGTTTTGTACAACGCCCCTTGTGCCCCTCGTCAACACAAACGACTTCAATGATGGCAGACTTAGACTAAAGTATGTATCGAATGACAGAGCAGCAAAATAATTGAGTGTGAGTCTTCAGGCTAGGGGTGTGGCATGTAGTATATCTTAATACATGTACAGGTATATCTACATTTAGTTATAGATCTCTCTGTTCAATATCATTTACCCTTCCATTTATTAACCAGTTATCTGGGACAGGGATGTTATTTCGATGTGCCAATTCATAGGCAAGTTCTCTGCATTGGAGGATACTTAAGACCATGAATCTGGTCTGTGAGATTCTTGATAATGTTTAGCAAGCTCAGACTACATGTCATCAGCAGATAAGACCTTGTGTGCCTCTGCTACTCTATCAAAGACTCTATTTCGTACAGGTACAGTTGAAGTCGGAAGTTTACATGCACTTAGGTTGGAGTCATTAAAACTCATTTTTCAACCACTCCACAAATTTCTTATTATCAAACTATAGTTTTGGCAAGTCGGTTAGGACATCTACTTTGTGCATGACACAAGTATTTTTTCCAACAATTGTTTACAGACAGATTATTTCACATGTAATTCACTGTATCACAATTCCAGTGGGTCAGAAGTTTACATACACTAAGTTGACTGTGCCTTTAAACAGCTTTGAAAATTCCATAAAATGATGTCATGGCTTTAGAAGCTTCTGATAGGCTAATTGACATCATTTGAGTCAAATGGAGGTGTACCTGTGGATGTATTTCAAGGCCTACCTTCACACTCACTGCCTCTTTGCTTGACATCATGGGAAAATCAAAAGAAATCAGCCAAGACCTCAGAAATAAAAATGTAGACTTCCACAAGTCTGGTTCATCCTTGGGAGCAATTTCCAAATGCCTGAAGGTACCACGTTCATCTCTACAAACAATAGTACGCAAGCATGAACACCATGGGACCACGCAGCCGTCATACCGCTCAGGAAGGAGACGCGCTCCGTCTCCAAGAGATGAAAGTACTTTGGTGTGAAAAGTGCAAATCAATCCAAGGAGGACTGCAAACCTGACTCAGTTACACCAGCTCTGTCAGGAGGAATGGGCTAAAATTCACCCAACTTATTGTGGGAAGCTTGTGGAAGGCTACCCGAAACGTTTGACTAATTGAGTGTATTTAAACTTCTGACCCACGGGGAATGTGATGAAAGAAATAAAAGCTGAAATAAGTAATTCTCTCTGCTATTATTCTGATATTTCACATTCTTAAAATAAAGTGGTGATCCTAACTGACCTATTACAGGGAATCTTTTACTAGGATTAAGTGTCAGGAATTGTGAAAAACTGAGTTTAAATGTATTTGGCTAAGGTGTATGTAAACTTCCGACTTCAACTGTACATGTTCATTTTCTTTTTTGTCAATGTACCTCCTCAGTGTCATTCAGCAATGTTTTCATTCCTTGCTGCTGCTCAAATGGTCTTCCCTTCTCTCACGTCCTCGGCTGCTTTTTCAAGAACTTCAAGATCTCTGCTTATTTTACATTTGAATACATGGTGTCGTTAATGTGATGACGGCTATTTTATCAAATCAATTAACTATGTTTAATTATTATGTGATTGAATTAATCGTGTAACAATTAAGTCATTAGCAATCTTGGGGCACCACGGGAAAAGTTTGTTTAATGAGTTACCATTTCCCGAATTAACTCAAGAATATATCAGAATACATCTTTATCATACCAGTCATTCATCAATCATTATTACCTCATATCAGTCTCATTCTGAAAGGCGCTGACTTCATAAATCAGCACGATCCCTAGTCTAAATGATGATTGAGCGATACACAAATTGGCATAGTTATTTATTTACTAACTAACTAAATAATCACACAGAAATACATAAACGCACACGGTATAGGTTGAATTGATTACTAACATAATGCAATGAAAAATCCCTAGTGGACTAAACCGATATGACGGCTTGTTATAAAATGAAAGGGGTGGGGAAAGAAAGAGTGGGAGAAGGAGAGACAAAGGAATTCAAATATCTTGCATACAGTTGAATAATACGCTCACCGTAAATATGGATATTTAGCATCCTAACAACCGCTCATTCGGATTTAGAAATGCAACATATATTTACACTTAGATGTCTTTGTCTGGTGTCTCTCTGTTAAAACCACTCAATCCGTCTGTGACAAATAGTTTGACAGAATGTCTCTGGTTGTGTAAGTCTCTGGTTGTCCACCAGAGGTCACAATGTCCTCAGTTGTAGGCTTCTTTGTCTCTGAGTGTTTGTTAGATGAGATACATCGGAAATGTACCAATGGTTGTTTGCTGAGATCTACCTTGTGTCTTTGGTCAAAGTTCTAGACTACTTTACATTACCCAGCTGCAGACTGAGAATGTTTGGTAGGGTCTTGGCCTTCTTCACTCGTCGAGTTTCATAAGGTCTTACCATTTCGTAATATTCAGCTGACGCTGTCGGTCATGCTGGTCTGTATTTAAATTGACACCATTTCAACATGTAGCCACCGCTCCATGCTTTCTGGTCTGATAGAGTCTAGCCATTCGTGACGTCTGGCTCAACACCTTCCGCCTGCTTGTTCTAATGTAAATTTCGTTAGCAGTCCTTTTATGCAATCTGGAATAAGGGGTGTTCCATCTTGTTGGCATAATGTCTGTGCTCACGTGGGCGTGATTACTGACTGGGTAAAACTTTATATGACAACCGTTATCTAATTTAGAAGGCTAAAATCACGTTGCTATCTTTTCACAAATAGTTTCATATTTAATCATGTAAGTTTTACAACATTTAGATGTGAATCTGATAACTGGGACATATACATTTGTAGAGTTTCCTTTATCTTGTTTACCATCTTTAATGACATCACAAAACAACAACTGATTTGACATGATTATTGTTTGGAGCCCCACCAACCATTTCCCACATTATTTATGTTAGAAATATTGTTTCAATGTCCAATCTTTTGAAGTACTGCAAAGTCTCTCTCTGCTGTAACACTCATTCCATTCTCAATACTGCAAAAGCAAGAGAGAGAACGTTTTACGACCGGTCGTTAAGTCATACAACCGGCCCAACTTACCCCCCTTCATCTCTGGAGGGAGAGTGGGGGGGGGCTCTCTTTGATCCTCACTCAGGAGGGAAAGTCATGACAGTCCCCCTGTGGTGGGTTCAATCTTGTGATTATCCTGCACGTTGCAACCCAACATAAAAATGACCACGGGATGTCCTGGTTGTGGATCATCGTTGCGGTCCCCCTCTGGTGGTTTACCCTGGTAGGCTTTCTGAAAGCTGAAACCCACCACAAGAATGGCCAGGGGATGTCCTGGTTGGTGATCAGCATTGCAGTCCCCCTCTGGTGGTTTACCCTGGTAGGCTTTCTGCCAACGGAGCAGTCCACCACAAGATTGGGCAGAGGATGTTCAGGTTGGGGATCGGCGTTCCGGACCCGTCGTCTGGTCATCCAGGCTGGTAGATCTGGGCAGTAGATCTGGGCAGATGTTAACAACGCACACACACTCACAAAATATATAATTACATTTCTTCCTAAATGAGCGGAATTGTGGCACTAACTGATGGTTGTATTGGGAACTTGTTTATGGCTCTATAACTTCTTAAGTATCAAATAAAATGAAACAAAAAGGAATAAAAGCATAAACAAAAGATATACAAAATATAGTTATCACACCTTAGTCATCTAATTTGACTGTATTCTATATACGTCCAAGGTCTTGGCAAAATGACCCTGTCATGGCATTGTCTAATGTCATATCTAGGTCGTTCCTAATTGGCGGTATGTTGCTTAGGGCACTATCCTAAATTGATAACTACATGATAAGTCTACAGTTGTAATGCACCAGCTTCGGGCAGTCTACAGGGATGACCTATGGACCACTGTGGAGAAACTGGTGAGCACTGTAGCTGTAGAGTCAAAAGGCCTCAGAGTAAATTTTCTATTTCACTAAGGCTGGTATTTTGCTCAAACCCTTAAGTGATCCTAGCATGAATCCTCATTTGCCAAGGGAAAGAAAACTGAGTATCCTGGTAGGCTGCAATCTGTTCAGAATGAGTCTGACGTCATCAGATAATTTCCAGGTCAATGCCTGGAGGTCAGTAAGAATTGATGTCGACCTCAAGACATATGTGAACCACATGTTTGCACATGTGAAATGTCACGTGTGAAGTGTTCCAAAAACCATATGTTTTCATCATGTGATTTTCCTCATGTGAAATCATGTGGTTTTTCTGTAAGGGCTATCTCAATTCAGAACACCCTGTTCTTCCAATTGAGTTTCGCTCCATAGGTCATTTAGAATCTCAACTGTACATTTCTCATTGTGAACAGATACAAAATAAATATGCTGTGAGTGCTTCTTTGGAAAAGTCATAACCCTTTGACTTAAGCTGTTGGTGAACCAATGTAGTCTTTCAACTTAACCTTGTCAGGGTATTAGCAGTCAGACCAGTGCATCCACAGCTTGGTGATGGTGAAAGCTTTCAGTTTCAAATGATTCGGTTCAGAGAATGCTATATAGGCCCTGCAGCCCTACTGCAGATAACTGACAGTAACCATACAGCAGTAAAATTAAAGGGAGAAGTAGAAAGAATATATTAAAAGAGGGATAAATAATCAATAATGAAATGGAATCTTGTCTTGCATTTGAAAATAACAAAAAGAGATGCTTAATCTCAGAAGGCAGAACTCCATTTGATGTGCATTCTCTCTCTCTCTCTCTCTCTCTCTCTCTCTCTCTCTCTCTCTCTCTCTCTCTCTCTCTCCCTTCCTCTCTTGTGATGAGTGTGTGTGCGAGAGAATGAGAGAAAGAGAGAGAGAGAGAAGATAATGTGTTCTGAATGCATAAGGAATTTAGTCAACAGCTTGGGCCGACTGAGGGCCGATCGTAGCTGTGCAGTGCACGGATTGTGCGTGTGAGTGTGAGACCGTGCTCACAGGCACTCCATCATCAGCTATACCCTGCAGCCTCTCTCACTCTCCTTATCCTCCTGAAAAAAAGAGAGATAGAATCACGCAACACGCCAGGGAGAAGACGACAAGAAGTGTAGGAGAGAAAAAAATCTGCAGAGGCAAAGACTCTCTCCTCTCTACACTGCTCTACACTGCTCTACACTGTTTCTGAGCGTGAGAGGAAGGGAAGAGGGAGAGACAGGAAGGCAGTGAGCCGCAGAAATTAAAAAGTGCTTCTTGTCATTCGTGCTGCTTTCCCTGCCGTGGCTCCAACCCACAGAGCTCTGGTTGTCAGCCAGCAAAGAGCAGAGCGCCAGAGCAGTAGCAGTGTCTCTCTCTCCACAGACAGCAGCCTGAGGAAGAGAGGATGCTAAACAACTTGACAGACACCGAGGAGGGAGAGGGGGGACCCAACTGCCAGGGTGAGTGATGAAATCTATCATGGAGATGTGAGGGGGTGTGTGGGAGTGACTGTGTTTGTGTTGGAAGGTGGAAGGGGAGGGAGGTTAATAAGTGTGCTTGTGAGGGGGAGTATAAGGTGTTTACGGCAACAGTATTTTTGGGAGGGTGTATGTGTGTGCATGTGCTCATGCATGTGTGCATGTGAGTACAGTGCGTGTCTTTGCAAGTTACAGCATACAGTTTGTGGGAGTGAGTGTGTGTCTGTTTTCAGGGATATGTGGGGGTGTGCAAACACTCATGTGTATGTCACTCCATGACAGAGACAGACAGAGAGAGAGAGAGACAGAGAGAGAGAGAGAGAAAGGGATGGACAGAGGAATGTATCTGTAGCTCTGCACTCCTCTTCCTCCACTGGCATTTACAGTGTTCAGCTGTAGCTGTTACTGCAAGACTGCTGTGACAGGAAAAATAATGGTGTTTCAGTGGGATGAAGAGGAGAGGAGAGGAGCAGCAGATCTATTGTAGTCATGTAGCCAGAGGACCAGTCTCCTTAATGGCACTGTCACTTGGCTCCCAGGCAGAGTCATGTTTGGGTAAAGGGACCGCCTGGGGATGCATATGTCAACCCCAGTCCGTTTGCCAAGCGTTCAGACCATTTCCTTTTTTTCTTGACTATAATCCCTCCGTTTTTTCTGAATTTGAGTAAATACAGTGGCAGGACGGATGTCCCCCGACCCCTGCGTCTTTGCGTCAGAGCGGTGTAGTAACGTTTCTGTGTACCTGCAGAGACACTTCTTTCCCTCAGATGTGGCTTTCAGTGCTTTCAGCCTCTGCTTGTAGATTCTTGTATTCATGTCATAGCCATTTTCTCTGCTCTATGATAAGGCTTAGGGTGAGCAGAGCAGAAAGTCAGCCCCTACAGAGCGTCTGGGGAATCCTGTCTTTAGATTAAACTCCAGGGATCTACAGAACTCATTCTTGCTGATGGCTCACCCCATCAAGGATATTGTCCCAAGGGGTCATGATGAGCCATTCACAATGGTGTGAATTACGATAGCCTGATAGCCCCTGTTAGTGTGTGTGTGTGTGTGTATGTGTGTGTGTGTGTGTGTGTGTGTGTGTGTGTGTGTGTGTGTGTGTGTGTGTGTGTGTGTGTGTGTGTGTGTGTGTATTCACATTGAGCTCACGCTCCAGTCATCTTGGATCATATTGAAAAGCCTTTTGATGGGGGTTGACAGTATGCATATGTGGGCAAAAACAGACTTTCCATGACAGGCTTGTTTGTGCTCCATCTGTGTGTGCATGTACATGCATGTGCATGCATACGTATCCGTGTGTGGTCTGCAGCTCACCACTGCTGTAAGGCAGGATTAATTATGTGCTGATAAGACAAATTCATCATGAATCACAGGGATTTCCCAAAATGTATTACATTTCTTAACACTTCAATTATGCTTTTTGAACTACTTACATGTATAAATGTGAAGCAACACTTTCAAAGCCACTGCAGCCTTACCTCCATGGTGCAAGCATTAATCTTGGTATTCACAGTTGCTGTCCGTGGTTCTGAATACTGTTGTTCTCTGGAACTATGCAATGCTGTTCCAGTCTACTGCATTTGTTAATACAGTGGACTGCACACATTGCTGGGATTAGACTCTGTCCATGGTGCTGAAATGAGGCTGTGCAGAAATCTCTCTCTCTCTCTCTCTCTCTCTCTCTCTCTCTCTCTCCTCCTGCCCCCAGTCTGCTTCATGTTCAATCCCCAGCTGTGTGGGATTTTAGGATCTCACGTTACCAAGGAATAGTGCAATTCCTGCTAAGCTATTTTTCCTAGAGTGTGTGTATTTGTGTGCACATTCTTGCATCCATGTGTTTTTTTGTGTGTAGGACTGTGTGCACATTTTAAACTCATTCTGAATTCTCCTGGGTTTCTCATTGGACTCTTGTGGTACAGTGGTCCTGGCTGGTTTTTGGCTTGTCATTGGTCATTGTCTGAAGTTAAATTATGACCCGGTGTTGCATAGAATGGGCAGAGAGCCCGAATGTGTGCTGCACAGGGAATAAAACATTAGGCAATTAAAACTGCTGCAGTAACATGCATATATCAGCATATGAGCCTTTTGCATTATAAACGTTGATGTATTTCTAAAGGATTTTTTAAGTAACCATGATGTTTTATGAATGTTTTAGAGCATGTTTTATAATGCATAATGCTATGTGATGCATTATGAATGCAGAGCCTAAAGGTTGTTAAAATAAGTTGTGACCTTTTATGAATGCTTAAAACAAGTCATATAATGCACCATGTGTGATAGAGGGAACTATAAATTAATTAATAATACATTATACAGGTGGTTTATAAAAAGTGTTGCCGTAATCCCTGTCCAACTCATGTTTTTGTCAATGAAGGGTTGATCTGGTCTGTAATATTTTGGATTGACTGCCTGACTTGGCAATTGTCACAAGGCCTGCAGTTTGCAAATAGTCTGGCTAGTCATTTGACTAGATGTCCAGGAGTCTTATGGCTTGGGGGTAGAAGCTGTTTAGAAGCCTCTTGGACCTAGACTTGGCACTCTGGTACCGCTTGCCATGCGGTAGCATAGAGAGCAGTCTATGAATAAGTTGGCCGGAGTTTTTGACAATTTTTAGGACCTTCCTCTGACACCAACTGGTATAGAGGTGCTAGATGGCAGGAAGCTTGGCCCCGGTGATGTACTGGGCCGTACGCACTAACCTCTGTAGTGCCTTGCGGTCGGAGGCCGAGCAGTTGCCATATCAGGCAGTGATGCAAACCGTCAGGATGATCTCGATGCGCCAGTGGATGAGAGGGCACATGAGACATGGCTTAAGTTCATGTCAGGAGAGAGTTGACACTGGTAGTAGAGTGGAGTGGTAATCACCTCTTAATCAGGAACAGGATGGGACTACAAATATCAGAAACATTCCATTACAGTGGTGCCATCATAGGTTTGGATAAGTTTCTCCATGAAGTTAAACTCAGACATCTCAGAATTCACGAGGTCAAACAGACTGTGCATCTCGCCCACTCGACACGTCAAAGTAGCCCAAGAAATGGTCCTGAATAAAGCCCTGATCATCCACATACCTGACAATAACTGACAACTGTTTACAGATTGGTGGCACCACAGGTCCCAGAGTGGTGGCGCAATTTTTCCCCTGGGGCCTAACCAGGTAAAACTCTGGACCCTATAGGGTATGACAGTGATTAATCAGTTGATAAAAGGTTTTATAAGGGCTATGATGGGACCAGTTTTTCCTAATCAGGCCACATGTTTTTAAAAAACTCCTGGCCCTGGGCAGGATGAAAACCCTGTCAAACTGCAGCTACCTTGTAATTATATTTAGACTAGACTAAAAGGGTGGTTTCCTCTACACAGACACAGAGACAACAATTGATCGACAATAGAAATTACAGGGCTGAGCTTGCTTTATGCATGTTTGCATAGTGTAGGCCTATGCAACTGTAGGCCTAATAAAGAATTTACTCACAGTCTATGTCATCACTATTGTGTTGATGGATTAATTCCAGTGAATAATTTGTTATTGAAAATGACTAGGCAGCATAGCCAGCCCAATTTGGAATATTTACCAAATTTGATCACATTCACATTTTCTCCTGACACAAACAAATGGACTACAGTATAAATAAATAATGTTACCAATTAGTTTACCCTGACCAGATGGACAGGGCGCATAGGCTGAATGCAGATGCTGTTGTTAGTATCATACAGTTGATCCAAATGTTGTTTTCATCCCATACAGCATGTCAGATCGCTAATGTTTAGTTGTAGCCTAGATTGCTGCAACATTTACATATTTCAAATTTACATTTTAACCTTTATTTAACTAGGTAAGTCAGTTAAGAACAAATTCTTATTTAAAATGACGGCCTACGGGGGAATAGTTGTTAACTGTCTTGTTCAGACCTACAGATTTTTACCTTGTCAGCTCGGGGATTCAATCCAGCAACCTTTCGGTTAGTGGCCCAATGCTCTAACCACTAGGCTACCTGCCGCCCCCAAATTGTTTTTGCTTGTGTCGGTCATGTTATCATCAGGTTTGCTAAATAAATACCGGAAGACAGTGGAAAGTGCACTTGAGCACGTGTTGTGCGAAAAAACATGCTGCATCAACCTCTCTTTTAATCTCACTTTTAATGGATGAAGTGATGGAAGCTATCACATCATTCAGAATTGATTTCTACATCCCAGAGAAGACAGTAGAAACATCCATATGCTCAGAAAGTAAAGCATTGTAACATGCAATTACATCTGCAAGCTGTTTGTAGTTGCCCTTGTTAGCAAAACCTTTCCTCTAGTTTTTTTTATTTATTTTATTTTACCTTTATTTATCCAGGTTTTTCTCATTGAGATAATGTCTCTTTTCCAAGAGAGACCTGGTCCAATAGCAGCAGGGGGAACAACGTTTCAGACAAAACAACTTACATACACTAACACAACATTAAACAAAACTATAAAAACACACATACAGTACAACAAAAACTATTTACGTTAAAAAGACTAAAGTCTTGACTAAAAACATATTTTCTGAAGACAATTACACTCTTCTATGATATATACATCGATCAAGTGTTTAAACTCCACCAACGAAACTACATCATCACATTTTTTTATGTTCAGGAGAGAAGTCCAGGACTACGGAGCTAAGTAACTATTTCTACCATGACCTGTTCTAATTTTTGGTACTGTTAGAAGCAAATGAGAATGGCTAAAGAAGAACAGAGATAAAATGGCATTTTACCCAATATGGCCTTATAAATCAGTGTATACCAGTGTTTAAGCCTACGCAAGGTCAATGACAACCAGCCAACAGCGCTGTAGAGATCACAATGATGTCTTAGACATTTTTTATTTGTAATGAACCTGAGGGCTGCATGATACACTGAATCAAGTGCTCTCAGGGTAGTGGTTGAGGCCTGCATATATATAACATCACTAAAATCTAAAACCGCCAGTAATGTACATCGTACCAGCTCCTTCCTGGCCTCAAAAGAAAAACAAGCCTTATGCAGGTAATAAAAACCTATTCTCAGCTTGAGCTTCCTTATCAAGTTCTCTACATGCACAGTGAAGCTCAGCTTATCATCAACCCACACACCCAAATATTTGTACACTTTAACTTGCTCCATAGTATGTCCAGCCAATGTAGCAATGACATGATTAGTAACATGCCTGGCATTTGAAAATACCATGCATTTTGTTTTCCCCGAATTTTGAACCAGATTTAAATCATTCAGATTCTGTTGTATGATGTTAAATGCTCTTTGGGCATTATCAAAAACTAAAGATAAACTACTACCATTTGAATAAATAACAGTATCATCTGCATAAAAATGAACATCCGGTGTTTCATTAAGATCCCCAATGTTGTTGATATACAAAATGAACAACAGTGGGCCCAAAATAGAACCTTGCGGAACACCTGAGCACACAACCATCCGCCATTACACATTGTGTACGATTTGATAGGAACCTAGAGCATGACCAGTAATTCCATAACATTTTAACCTTTTCACTAACACAGCATGGTCCACAGTGTCAAAATCCTTCGACAAATCAATAAGTATTGGTTAAGATCAAATCAATCAAAGAGGATTTCAGAGGATATTTTATATTCAACCCAGTTACACTGTTGACAATCTGAGTGAGATTATACGTAGGAATTGCATAGAATTTTGAGTTATATTGAGTTATATTATATTGATATTAACCAGTCCTGATTCAGATCACCCATCAGGTGTCACGAAGTCGGCTCCTCTCCTTGTTCGGGCGGCTTCAGCGGTCGACGTCACCGGCTTTCTATCCATCGCCGCTCCATTTTTCATTTATCCATTTGTTTTGTCTTGTTCCCTGCACACCTGGTTTTCATTCCCCAATCTGTTTGTTTCCCTGATTTTTCCCCGCATTCCCAGCATAAGGCTCTCATCGATTCAGGCGCAGCTGGGAATTTTATCGACAGAGCGTTAGCTCTTAGTTTAGGGATCCCCATTATTCCTGTGGTTAGACCTTTCCCGGTTCACGCTCTGGATAGTCGACCATTAGGGTCCAGGCTAATCAGGGAAGCCACCATCTCCCTTTCCGTGGAGACGCAGGGGGGTCATGAGGAGAGAATCAGTCTCTTTCTCATTGATTCTCCTGCGTACTAGGCCTTGACTGGTTGGCTCGTCATAACCCCACCAGAGGGCTCTCACGGGGTGGTCGTGAGAGTGCTCGGGGAGGTGTGTAGGAGTTTCCGTTGGTGCTACCACGGTGGAAAGTCAGGGGTACATTCGGTCATCCACCCGCCTCCACGAGTTTCTTTTTTGTGAAGAAGAAGGATAGAGGTCTGCGCCCGTGCATTGACTATAGAGGTCTTAATCAAATCACGGTGAGGTACAGTTACCCGCTACCTCTTAACGCCACGGTGATTGAGTCAATGCACGGGGCGCGCTTCTTCACTAAACTGGATCTCAGGAGTGCGTACAACCTGGTGCGTATCCGGGAGGGAGACGAGTGGAAGACAGCGTTTAGTACCACCTCAGGGCATTATGAGTACCTTGTCATGCCGTACGGGTTGATGAATGCTCCATCAGTCTTCCAATCCTTCGTAGACAAGATTTTTAGGGACCTGCACGGGCAGGGTGTAGTGGTGTATATCGATGACATTCTGATATACTCCGCTATACGTGCCGAGCATGTGCCCTTGGTGCGCAAGGTACTTGGACAACTGTTGGAGCATGACCTGTATGTACATCAAGGCTGAGAAATGCCTGTTCTTTCAGCAGGCCGTCTCCTTCCTAGGGTATCGCATTTCCACTTCAGGGGTGGAGATGGAGAGTGATCGCATTGCAGCCGTGCGTAATTGGCCGACTCCCACCACGGTAAAGGAGGTGCGGTGATTTTTAGGGTTTGCCAATTACTACTGGAGATTTATCAGGGGTTTTGGCCAGGTGGCTGCTCCCATTACCTCACTGCTGAAGGGGGGTCCTGTACGTCTGCAGTGGTCGGTTGAGGCGGACAGGGCCTTTGGGCACCTCTGTTTACCTCGGCTCCCGTGCTGGCCCATCCGGATCCTTCTTTGGCATTCATAGTGGAGGTGGATGCGTCCGAGGCTGGGATCGGAGCTGTGCTCTCTCAGCGCTCGGGCACGCCACTGAAGCTCCGCCCCTGTGCTTTCTTCTTGAAGAAGCTCAGCCCGGCAGAGCAGAACTATGATGTGGGGGCCCGGGAGTTGTTGGCTGGTTAAGGCTTTGAAGGCGTGGAGACATTGGCTTGAGGGGGCTAAACACCCTTTCCTCATCTGGAATGACTGCTGCAACCTGGAGTACATAACAGAAGTCATATCGACCACCGAGAACTTGTCTTTTACGTATACAGCAACACCACCACCCTTAGATTTACCATCTGTACGAAAAACATTGTAACCATTTTTTCCAATATTTTTGTCTGTGATAGATTTTTTAAGACAGGTTTCAGAAAGCTTAAATACATCAGGGTCGGTAGTTTTTATCCATATATTCACAAAATCAAACTTCGGCAGAATAATTCTTTCATTCATTTACAGACACTTCAGGCCCCTCTGACTACTTAATTCGGCAGGGGTAAGAATGTCAGGACCTGGGTTAGATTGCACATTTCCAGACAATAGAAGCAGCAAGATAATGGCAAATCTAGATCGAGGGTTACAACATTTGGATTTACAGACAGCACTTGAACGAGAATCTATAGTCACCAGAGTCTTTAACGCCACATATTTCAGGAGTTAATATGTAAAGTCCAGAGACATGGTTAAGTACCAAGAGAACAGTCCTGACATGTACGCGCAAGAGTCCGATTTCTCCCATATTGTTTGGGAGAAATGTGCATAGTTCTCACATGCATTTCCGGAGCAAGCGTGGGGTTTCTCACAATACTCGAGGGAGAAACAATCATATATTTCCTAATTCACAGTGCAACGGGCTCTAAAAGTATCTCCAAAATTGTAAAAGCCAAGGGTAGACACCAGCAAAATGAACAACAGCATCATGTTTGTTTATTGCCCTAAAAGTCACTAATCAAATAGTCCTACCGCTGATCAATAAAAAGTCAGCGTTGTATGCGTGTGATGTAGGCAAGCAAAGCTCCGGGGAGAGAGAGAGTGGCGAGGGCACCTGTACAAGAATGGGAGAGACAGACCAAGGCAGGCGGGGAGCAGGCAGGCAGACAGGCAGAGAGATCAGTTCTCTGGCCAACAGCGCACATGGATCGCACTGTATCGACGTGAAATGGAACCGGTCCAGCGGTTAGCAGTCTGTAAGGCAGTATACAACCCTTTGCTGTGTCTGTGAAAGGACAGGAAGAATGCCACGAGCAGCTTGTGGGAGCAGCTTGACCGTATCAAGCAGCTAGTAAAAGCCAACTCTTGCATGCCCAAAAATGCAGTAGTGTCGATAAGCTGCTTGTGTTGCGCAGTTTGAATACACAGACCTTCGTCCATTACATGAGCTATACAGCTTTTTCCCAGAAGCTGGAATCTGAGGTGGTCAATGGAAGGGCTTCTTCAACATAAAATCCACTACATTGTCATTAGAGTTAGCAATTCTGGCGGAGAAAATGGCACTCTGGTAGCTATCTATCTACTTGCTACTGAGGTTAGTGTAATTTATTTCAATTTGCTTTGCTAACACAACACAAAAATACAAACAAGCAAGCAATATATAATCCATTTCCTCCATCTCCTGTAAGATTGAAGAAACGGATTTGAATGTAATAACATCCTAAAAATGCTCAACTGTCATTATTCACGATCTCAATCTCAATCTTCATCTATCCAACAATGTCACCAACTCGCCAAGCTTCTAAATCAGAAATGTGTAGTACTAGGTTCATTTGCTGATCTTTTGATTGGATGGACAACATGTTAGTTCATAGTGCAAAATCTTTGATTGGTTGGAGGACTTCCTCCGGAAGTCATCATAATTAACATGTACAGTAGGTCTATGGAAAGGGGTGAGGAGCACAACCTCTTAGGTTTTGTGTTGAAATCAATGTAGCCAGAGGTGGATGTAAAATAGCTGTCCCCTGGCTACACCGTGTTGCTACCCTATAAGGTGATGCTGAGGCTACTGTGGACCTTTATTGCATAACAGTTTGTTTTAATCAGGTATTTAGTGATGTGAATATATTTAGTATAGTTTTATCTAAAAAGGATAACATTTTTAAAGATGTATTATTTATGGTCCTCTGCATGGTCCTCTGCTTCCTCCTCCTCCGAGGAGTTGCCACTGGCTGTAACGCTGAACTTCCACAATACGGATGGAATAGAGCCCTAAGATTGAAATTGGATTAACAGCGAAGATGTGCTGTCTATTGACTTGAAACTCAGTGAGCATTGACCCTGCTGTCTCCTGGAGTTGCTGAGAACACTGACACATTCACACACACACGTGCACTCACTCACACACTCACGCACACATTGGTCCCTCTGATGAGTTAAGAGGTTATGGTTAATAGTCTGAGTTATGGGACTGACACAGCATAAGATTAATGTTCCAAGTGAAGGTGCTAATTTGCACTGCTGTGACACAAAGACAGGACGAGAAATCAAGCTGTTAATAGCCAGCATATAAACTAAACACCCACCTCAGTAGAGCAAACATCATTCAAAAATTTTACTTCAAATAGAGCTTCATGGCAAATTTTGCCCATTAACTTTACTGCCATAGTGTCATGCAATATTATCACCTGTTTGCATGCAATGTTGTTGGAAAGGCTTATTCACAATTAAATGTTGGCACCTGCTATTTTCAGAAAGGAATACTAACAGGCATCACAATAATAAAAACTGTGAAAAGAGCAGGTGCAAACTTTGCACTGACGCAAATGGTTAATTCAATCTGCCCCATAGTATATTGCCAATAAAGGCAGAATATGGAGGAAAAATATATATATATATATCTTAATTATACAGCAGTCTCTGCCATCTACTTCATTGTAATTGCTTGGTGACTGTTTAAATATATAACTAGTCATTACTTCGGTTCCAACCTGTACATTTTCTATTTGACGGAAACTGCTGATGCAAGTCCCTCCCTGGTGAGAGAGTGAAATGTATTTTTTTTATTTAGCAGTGATTAAAAATGTTTTTGTAGCTCTGAGCTTAATACTAATGGAAGGTCAGGGACTGTGACTAGAGAGGTCCAAATCTTTGTTTTATTTCTCCCAATCAGCTCTGAAATATGTTTCAGAGAGACACAGAGAGAGAGAGAGAGAGAGAGAGAGAGAGAGATCAAATCTGATGACACAGGTTTAATTTTACACGTTTGCTAAAATGACTAGGGAGTAAGTGGACAGCCACAGAGGAGTGTAATGGCAAGACAAATGGAAATTGATATGCTTGATAAATAAGCTGTGGCCTTCTGTCAGACCAGCATACAGATTGTTATCTCTGGGGGTAAAGGATTGTTCAGCTGTGTCTCACCAGCATTCAGGGTCCTGTGGAGAAATACACATGAATCTCATATCAGGAGCGATTTGTGTCACTGTTTAATGCTAATGGTAATGTACTTGAGGCCATTGAAGAACATATAGACATACTTCCGATTGTTCAGTTAGTATTTTATACATCTTCTCATAGAGATGAAGAGAGAAACAGGGGTATAGAATAAGAGAAAGAAAGACAGGCAGATGAAAGGAACACAGAGACAGAAATGGGATGGGAGGGAGGGAGAGAGAGAGAGTAACCTGAGTCACTCCTTTCTTCGCCTACCTTCTCCTCCTGTACTCTGATCTATGCTTTGGTTATGTCACAGTCTGACTGCATGCGGCTCCATTTGTCCCCTGCGTGTGATCCCAGATAATTACTTCTCTATTATTCTGTACATTGAGCCAGACATCAGCACAAACATGCCTGGGAAAGACAAAGCTAGCTGGCTGATACACAATCTAGAAGGGCAACTGTGAAATTGGAAGTTGAAATACCCCTCAAAGGTCCTCCCCCCCACACTTGAGGATAGGTCTTCAAGTTCGTGTCTCAACACTCATGTCTCAACATTTTCAGCGCAGAATATGCATTTGAATGTACAGTGCAGAAGATATACAGTGGGGCAAAAAAGTATTTAGTCAGCCACCAATTGTGCAAGTTCTCCAACTTAAAAAGATGAGAGAGGCCTGTAATTTTCATCATAGGTACACTTCAACTATGACAGACGAAATGAGAAAAAGAAATCCAGAAAATCACATTGTAGGATTTTTTATTTATTTATTTGCAAATTATGGTGGAAAATAAGTATTTGGTCA